>VZTE01002000.1:3690-16425 GCA_013397775.1 Eulacestoma nigropectus | reverse complement strand
GAAGCAGAGAACCTTTGTGTTTGGGCTGGAAGAATTCATCTTTAAAAGGACTTGTAACCCCATGTGATGGCCCATGATTGCAGTATGAATATACTGTGGAATTGTCATGGGAGAGATTTCACTTCAGTAGATAGTTTCCGGGCGGACTGCTGAGTTTGTAAAGAAATGTCCACGGCATCAGCAGAAGGAACCTTTTTCCCTAAGCATAAGAATGAGACTTTTAAGGACTGCAACACTGACCAAAATTGTTACCTTTTGTGCGAGGTGGTAAAAGGAGGGGGGAGTGCTGGAGGGAGAAAAGGGAGCGGGGGAGAAAGGAGTTTTTGCTTGGGAAGTGCTGGAGAGAAGAGAGTTTTGCTTTAACTTCTTTTTATTTCTTGTTACTTTTAACTCTGTTAGTAATAAACTTCCTTATATTCTTTAAAGTTTTAGGCCTGCTTTGCATTTCTTCTGGTCCTTATCTCACAGAGTAAAATAGATGTGATCTAACCACCACAAGTGCCTAAGTTTACATTGAAAAGTATTTGTTGTTGTTCTCTAATAGAGTTTACAAAGTTGACTTTCTTCCTTTGTTCTTTTCTGTCTCCTTTAGTTGAAAGGACTTGGGAACCTTTATTTCTCTATGTTTTCACAAGAAAATATCCCTAAAACCTGGGAATGTTTGTAAAGAGAACATCAAGAGTATTATATGATGTATACTACTTCTACACGATAAAGGCTAACGACTTCTGGAGTTTCCTGTTTCTGAGGCCATTTTCTCATGCTCTATCTAAATGACATCATAGCAACTAGCTGAAACCACCTGCTTGCTGATCTGAAATCCAGACAGACAGTGATGAGAAGCACTTCTCTGAAGTTCTTTGTGTGCCGTCCTTTGAGACAGTAATTTCAAGTTTCTAGCTATGAAACGAGCTTTATTACTGCTCTAACTGCTGGATATGAGGTAGGGACACCCATTACCGCGCCTAAAAAAAGCTGTTCTGAGAGTTTCCCTCAAGCTAAAAGAGCAGAACTACCAAAGCTTTTCCTCTAAGAACTCTGCAAGATCCTAATTTTTTCTTGGAAGTTTAAACCTGTTACTCCCAAAGAATTTTTAGAAAATGCAACAAGCAAGTGCCTAGCTGTTTATAAAAGCTCAGGAAATCTTAATTAGCACAGTGCTGAGGTGGAATGATGCTAAGAGTCCTGAAAGCACCAAGAGGACACTCAGGATTTGCATAGGCTAAAATTAATATTTTTCTCTCTTTTGTTTCCCAGTGTGATGCTTTAGAGGACTTTTGCAAGATTTTTGTTCTAGATAACATTCTAGAACCAACTTTAATGTTATCTAACATTACTAGATTACATTCTAGTACTTTTCTTAAATAATCTTCTTGATTTCCATGGCAATACATCCAATGTTTTCTTTTCCACTTGCAGTATTCGAAAATTCTTTCTTTTCTTCAGCCACACGAATTGCCACAGTGGAAAAAAAAAAAAGGTATTCTGAAGAAACCAAAATTATATTACCCTATGACTTGTGGATGACTGCAGGCCTCCAACGCTGTGGAAGAAAATATAGAGAGGGTCGGAAAAAACCCCCAAAACAATCTGGAGTGACCATCTGGTAACTAAAACTTGCAGTCTACTGCAGGTGCCAAAATAGTCTGGTCCTACTATCACCTTCAGGATGAAACTATAAATATCCTTTCAGTTGTCACACAGGAACACAATATCCAAAAGAGAACTTTGTGAACTTGTACATGACCAAAGTTCTCTCCTCCTCACTCCACGTCACATGGACGAGATCTGTATCACATGATACAGACTGAGCACCCTTTGGGACCTGATTGTGGCTTATGAATTGAAATTAATCACATGACAGAGTAGGCACTGCAAAGTTGGCAGTGATAGATTCCTCTGGAATGTGGGGTGGTGTCGTGGTTTGACGCTGGCCAAATGCCAGGCACCCACAAAAGCCACTCACTCACCCTCCCCTGCCACAGCTGAGCCGAGGAGAGAAAAATTTAACGAATGGTTCATGAGTTGATATAAGGACTGGGAGAAAACATTCCAAGGGCAAAACAGGCTCAACTTACAAGTACAAAGTGAATTTATTGCTAACAAAATCAGAGGAGGATAATGAGAAGTAAAATAAGCCCTTAAAAATACCTTTTCTTCCCCCAAACCCTCCCTCCTTCCCAGCAATGGAGCAAGAGAGAGAGCGTGGGGGTTTTGGTCATCTTTTTTTGGTTCATCATCCGAAGTTTTCTTCCACTGCTCAAGGAGAGGAGTCCTTCCCCTGCTGCACCGTGGGGTCCCTTCCCATGGGAGACAGTTCTCCACGAAGCTCTCCAGCATAGATCCACTCTCACGAGCAGCAGTCCTCCAAAAACTGCTGCAGCGTGAGTCCCTCCCACGGGCACACAGCCCTCCCAAAACTGCTGTGCCGTGGGTCTTTCTTTCCACAGGGTGCAGTCCTCCAAGGACAGGCTGCTCCAGCCTGGAAGCAGGGCCCTCTCTCTCCACCAGGTCTTCCACTGGATCACAGCCTCCCCCAGGCATCCACCCACTCCAGCGTGANTGTATCCCCTGTGGATCCCCACGGGCTATGGGTGGATCTCTGCATTCCCCCGAAGATCCCCACGGGCTGCAGGAGCACAGCTGCTTCACCGTGGTCATCACCGCGCCTTGCAGAGGAATCTCGGCTCCGGCGCCTGGAGCACATCCTCCCCCTCCTTCTCCACTGACTTTGGTGTCTCCATGTTGTTTCCCTCATGTGTTCTCGCCACCTTCTCTTCTCTGGCTAGAAAAAAACCAACTGTGCCCCACTTTGGTTTGATTTTCTTCTTAAATATGTTTTCACAGAGGTGTTACCATCACCTCTAATTGGCCCAGGCTTGGCCAGCAGCATGTTCATCTTCAGAGCCATCGGGGATTGGCTCTGCCGAACATGGTAGAAGCTTCCAGCACCTTCTCACAGAAGCCACCTCTGTGGCCCACCCGCTACCAAAAACCAGGTCATGCAAAACCAACACAGCTGGAAGTCTTGAAACCTCATCAGTATGTTTGTTTCGTGCTTCCCTGTTAGCCTCCAGAACTCTCATTCTGACACTGCACAGTCCACCAGCCTTTGGCATTGCCTAGACTAAGACACGTTTAAAGCGTTCCAACAGAAAAAGATATCTTGTTGTTTGCAGAAATTGCAAGTTCCAGTGGCTGAGGAATTTGCTATGTTTTCCTTTATTTCTGTTCAATGTGATTATAGGGTGATTTGGGTTCCTGTGAAAACCCAGGGTCATATGAACCCATATTTCACTTTTAATTCAGAATGAATGGTTTGCTTCCCGTTTTAAAAATATCAAATAAAAAAATTGCAATCAGTATGTATTACTTCAAATACTGACAGTTAAGGGCAGGTCTTTTCCTCCAACGGAAGTCAAGTGACTGAGGTTTTGGTAACTCCTTTAATTGACCCTTTTTTCCAGGCCTCTGCTGATTTGTAATACACATGACACAAAATCAGTAAACACTTAGGTCTTTCAAGAAGCAGATTCTAATAGCCACAGCCTTTTTGCAACAAAGTCTATGGTAGCTGTGTCTGCTCGTGTAAATAAGGTTAGCTATTAAAACAACCTTAGCTGATTTTAACAAAGATATTTCCATGTGCACTTGTCACTGATTTCAGTGAAAATTAGAGCCATAAGTAAGAATTAGAACCTGAATACTTTGGCCGAACTGGACCTGTTCCTTCTCTTGTCTTCTCTTAATAGCCAAAGATATGCCTAGTCACTGTCTTTCTGAAAAATGAGCATGAGCAAATGGCTCAAACTTTCTGCTGAAATAAACTCCAGCGAACTCGAGTGTGAATATAGCGGAAGCCATCTGAAAATATTAGTGTTAGTGGATATTTGTCATGCTGTGGCTGCTTCCGTAAGAGGGCAAAACCCAAAAAGATATGAAAAATTAAGACGAAAAGGAGAAATAAATTATTAATAAAGCAAAGTACTGCTGCTTTCTCTGGGCACATTTTCAGATCTATTGGATTTTTTCTCATTGTTCTGCCTAAATTGCTTCTGACTGTACAATGGACTTCAGCAGGGCCATAGCTTTCAGGTTCTGGATTTTTCATAATTCACTGAAATGCCAGCTCAATGACATTAAGTGGAAAAATAGAAAAAAATGCCTTCACTTTTCCACAGAAACAATTTTGAAAATCCATTTACATGGAAAATAAAGAGGCATTAAGCCCAGTGCAAATCTGTAGCGGAATACAAAAATCTGAAAGCATAATATTTTATTTTTCCAGATAAGACAATACAAACTGTTATTTACCGCCGGAAATGGCTGAAGAGTTTCATGGAAGTGGGCTGTTTTTCTAATTTACAGTATGGTAAAAATTCCTTCTAAACCCACTTTTGCTTCTCGTTTTTCTTTTTAAGAAAATAAACCTTAAGCAGAAGCCTTTATGAGAGATTTTTAAAAAGTAAAGACTTATTATTTATTAAATAGGCTTTTATTTCTATTCACTCGTGCTTATGCTTCTCAAATTGCTCACTCCTTGAAATGGTGTTGTAAGATTTTCACTGCTACAAACTGTTTACCACTTGCCAAAGTGCAGTGCTCAAGTGAGCGTTCTGTAAGATGTTTTGCCAAAAAATGTTATCAATGACACAGTTAAGGGCAGAAAAAGAATTTATATACCAAGAAGAAAGCAGCTAATCTGTGTTAGCAGACTAAAACCAAGAAGAAAAGACAGGTATTTAATAAAAATGTGCACAGTGTCTAACCAGAGGCACTCTGATGCTGCGACCTGAGCATACAAACCTGTCTGACTGGCACTAGTGAAAGCATGTTTTTGGGGTTTAGATGTGTCCTCCTGCAGGAGATCAGACAGCTGCAGAAGCTGAGAGCACGATGGAGTTAGATAGCAGTGTGCACCTCCGAGCCCTGGTACAGCGGAAGCCTTGGGAAAGATAAAGGCAAGAACAAGAAGTGAAGATGGAACGAAGAGAACGCCACGGCCTGACTCCTCTGGCACGAAGAGGATGTTAGCAAGGACTCAATAACTAAAAAGATAATGTTGCTAAGGGAACAGAGGCAAAGGAGGCTGAGCAGAAAATTTTGTGTGGAAGTTAGAGAACTATAAATACTGGCATTTAGTGTAATAAACTGGCTTTGCTTGCACACAGCAGGGTCTTTGTCTCTCAATCGCCACATCCTCCAACTGCCCAACTACAGCAGACCAAAAGCTAAGAGTCTGTAGTGTTTCTTGGAAGTCAAAAAGGTTAGAGCTTATTTCCTTACTCTTTTACCAGGTGGACATTCATGCTTAAAGTTTATATACATCTATTGCTAGGAAAACTGAAGTTGTACAACTGCAACGCTGGAGTACAGATAGAGTATTTACTAAGTCACCTTGAGGGAACGATAGATGACCTGACAGACAAAAGAGCTCTGTCTACTTTGAGTTCCTGTGTCTTGCCTTTCTTTGAAGGACCTAAAGGATGTGATCTTGTCTTGCAGGTTGTAAATTCAGCCTTGTGTGTTGGACAGGTTTTGGCAGTAGGTCACAGGAAGCATAAGGGAGACTGCTTTTAAAGGAACACAAAACGGCAGTGTCAGCACTCTAATGAAATTCCACAGAAATCCAGCTTTGCTTGTCCACAAAATTATTTTCTCCTGATGTAAAAATTCAAAATGTACTGCAGATGAATTAACTTCCTGAAATTGCCAAAATCTGAGAGAAGGGAAAAAACCTCTCCCAAATGGCATTCACTCAAGTGTTCTGTTCAAAATTTAGCATCATCCATTAGTATTCACACAAACAAAATATGGAATTGTCTCCTAATGGTGAATAAGAAGTACTTATAACACTAAGGAATAAGATATTTTATGTGCCTTGCTGGGATATTGCTTCAGCCAGCTGAGAAATGGTCACGTCCCAGCATGGGACATGCATAATAATATTTGTTGTTGTGATTATAGAGTGGTATCATGCTAACAGTAGAAAGCCGAAAACTTAAAAGCGAGAAGTGTGTCTCTTCTATTAATAAGAGATAGAATATGAAAATGGAAGGAGTTGATGAAGAATATCTTGATTTGATGATTGTCTTAGTATTGTTTTCTTCATGGAAAACAGAGCCCCCAGCATGGTTTCATAATCTTCTTTCTGTTATAATAAGTTTAAATAAAATAATTTTTAGAGACAATTTTTATGTCAGTTCATCCTCATAGTCCCTCATGGCCTTTTGAATTATGCGAAAATCAGTGATTTAAAAAAAAAAAAAAACACGTTCCTGCAGTATTTTTACTGTACATCCACTTGCACTGTGAAATTACAGGAAACCTAGCTCCCACATACAAAGATAAGCCTTCAGATTCTGATCTGTGTGTTTTGTAACAGCTAGAGTACCAGAACCCAGCAGTTCGGCATGTTTTTCTTTAATATTTAAGCTGTTCTTCTATAAGTCATCCCCACTTGAGCTGCATGCTCCCCCTGCCTTTGTATTTGTTTTCCATTAGGAGGTTTGCTTGTGTCTTTTCTGGAGATGACAAGCAAGTACACACGGTGATCGTAATTTAGCCAGACATTGCAATGAGCAGGTATTGAATACATTATTGCTTTACTTTTTTTCAGAAATCTGGAAATGTAGATGTTTTCAGGCAGCATATACAAAAGTTCATCAGTGCTTTCATCTGGCTCCGTCCAGAATGATATAATAACTAAATGCAGGCGTCAACGTGAATCAGAAAGCAGAAAATTTATTTTGTAGCTTTATGCCTGCAGCAGAAATCAACCCTCAATAAGTCATGATTTTCAAGCAGGGTTGCTTAAAGCTGGCAACCTAAGCCAATAGTTAAATTACATGGTAAGATTTCTAAATACAAGCTATTTGCAAGCAGCTCTTTTATTACTTTGCAAAAAAACACAGTTTAAAACAACAGTTTAGGTGTAAAGCTAGATCATCTGCATAAGATATAATCTTAGAAACAGTCTAGTTCTTTTGAAAGGCATTTCTGTCAATCTTCATGAATGGACACTGCCAAGACTTTCTAAATTGCTTCAGCAAAAGATGTGATCTGTAACACTGAAAAACCTGGCTCGGTCAAGGTTTTCTAACTTTTCTGTTCTCCAACTTATTTTCCTTCTGTCTCAGAAAGCTACACTGAAAGCTACCACCAGTACAATTTATTATTGAGTTATAAAGATCTTTTCACATTGTGACCGTAGAACACTAACAATGGTCCAAGGGCCACAGCCCTTTTGAGACATTGGAAAAAAATACATGGTGGGCTGGGTTAGTGTGGGTCTCCTGGCATATAAAAGCACAGAAAATTGACATGACACCAGCTTCCGCTCAATCATATATAGCACAGGTGGCACCTGCTCCAACAATTTCCACTTCTTGCTCTGCTTAGCTTTTCCCAGCAGCGGCAATGGCAGAAGTGCCATGATTCAAGCTTTAAAAAGCATGAACCTCTGGAGAAATCTGGCACAAAATGCTATTGTAGCAATTCAGCTAAAGGCAAAGCAATTGCTGCCTGCAGTGGTGCATTTCTACCTTGATGAGCTACTTAGAGAAATCGGAAAATGTCCATCTGAAAATCTGTAATAAAATCTTTTCACTGGTCTGATCTTGCCAGTTTAGCCTGTTGGATTGCTCGTTTGCACATCAACAAGCATATAGATGTTTAGCATGAATGGATATGTTTAGCATGGCAGGAAATATTATAACAGACAAGAGATTCAGATTGCTACTGCAAAATGCAGAGCATCTGGCAGATATGGAAGTGAACTTGCCAAGAATGAATTAAAAATATGCATATAGTTCTGAACTTGCTTTGCTGCTGGCTTATAAATCAGGAGGTGATGAAGATGCATTCCACTGTAGGGCAGCAATTACGAACTCAGATCTCTTACATCCTTGCCCCATTTGATGCTCAATTTATTACGTTTTACCCCATTGTAATTTTATGTGCTGGATTAACCAGCGATCTTGCATTACTACATCAGGTTAAGCACCAATGCTTCTTATTTGTTTACTTTTTTTATTAGAAAGAGTCACACTGGAAAAGAGTTTTTGTGATATCCAGAATGTGATATTTTCAGCTTTACTTTCAACAACAAAACAAAAATACTTGTAAACAAAAGAAGATGTGTACTTCATGTTGAATTAATTCAGTAGTTTTAACCAGTTCCATAATAGCATCTGCCGCAATTGGGATTTGATGTATATTGAAGCTTTGGACCAACCTATGTCCATTGAAAAAAAGCAGCAATAACAATAAAGTTCTTTAGAAGTAATTGATTAATACAGACCAGCAAAATGCCATTGTGGTAACAAGAAGTTAGTGTGCCTGATGCTGCTTTTGGGATGTGTTCCAATTTGATATTGAGTCCATCATTTGCTGTGCACTCTGTGAGCTGGACTTTATCTATTCTTCCATCGTACTGCCCAACCTGTTACCAGAATTTATAAATATCTGTAATCTTGAGATGTTCTACCACAGGGAAGCCAAATAAGCAATACAAATAAAATAAATACAGATCGGTCACCATTAAGTTCATTAAGTAATGAGCAAAGGCTATAAATAGAAAAACAGGTGGTTCAAAGATGTGTCTCAGGGTCCTGCTTTTTGCCCTATGACAGCCTGTTTGACTCTAATGGCAATTGTGTACCCCAGTACCTTATGGCCAAGGCAATCTAGAAAAGAAAAATTTTCCAAGTATATTATCAGCAAAAGAGTATGGGTTTGGTACAACTCACCTTTCTTGAGACGACATGAAATTTAAATAATTCAATTTTGCATTCAGGATTAATGAAGTATTTAAAATGTCAAAAACTCCATCAAAACAACGAAACCAAGCCCTGAAAGATTGTTCATGTCAAAACTCAGTTTATTATTATCACCTCAATAAAGGAGAAGAGGAAAAGAAAGAGAGGAAAATTATGTCAGCAGCGTTAGTGGCCTGCTAGCTGAGGAATATGCACACTGTAAATGTTTAATTACTGCTTATTTATCAATGGGACTGATTATTTTTCCTTTCTGTTATTATAAACAGCAAAGCAAAAATGAGATTTTAAAGTGGATTTGGAGAAGGCAAAAACTGTAACTTAATGAACAAGCTAAGCCACAATACAAAGGGAAAATCACGAAAGAGGCACCAAAATTAGCGTCTGTGTGGGAAATGCATAAAGCATTAATTTATTAGAATTAAAACCATTAGTGAAGCACGAGGAATAAAGTAGAACATGAAATGAGGTGAAGGTGTATATAGAGACTTTTTATGATATAGAGGCTTGAAGTCCTGGAAAGACAGTCAGATTTTGTACCAGAACCAAGGACTTTTAGTCTTCTTACGCTGATGTTTTTGAGAGCTCAACAGTACTACAGAAAAATGTCTTTCTGGGAGTTCTTGCCCCCTTTCTTTTGATATACACCCCTTCATTGTAAAAGCTATTTGTAGTATTTTTAAAGTAGAATTTAAAATGTTCATTTAGTAATTTTTCAAATCCCGGTGGATTTCTCACACAAAACTTTTTGTCAGGCTTCTTTAGCTCACAAGTCTCCAAATCTCATGGGATTTATTCTCTCTAAAATACATATCTCTAATAAATGAAAATACTATCACATTATAAACCCACATATCTTCTACCCATACACACAGTTTTTTTAAGGGGGATAATATTCCTAGGTGTCAGAGTGTAAATCAAGGACTTTATTAGAATAATTGATAACATATGTTGAGAAAACAATGCAAATAATGTCTTTGGAATCCAAATCTCCACCCCTCTGTGTACCAACTGCACAGCCATTTTTTTTCTCACTGGGATATATTTTACCAAAATAATCTAATCTTCGAAGCAGATTCACCTTTGATTCACAAGATTAGGCGAAAAATTTACACTGTGCTCTCATGGGGAGAGTAACGACTGCATGTGGAGGCTGGTGAGCCCACACAGCAGAGGGACAGAGGTGTGCCTTGAAGGAAGACACCCTAAGCCTGCCCCTTGCTTAGCGCGAGAGGAAAGGCTTCTCCCAGGATGCTTCGTTACTTTATGTTAATGTATCCCAGTTCTGTTCCCTTGGTTGGCCCGCTGGCCTCCCCTCCCCCTTCCACCTCATATGTATCCCTATCCAGAATGTTCTCCCTTCCCTCGACACCCATTGGCCCTCGTACCTAAGCCGCTGCCTCGGTGTTTCTCTACTGGACCCCGTACCCTGGCCCCAGCTACGTACCACCCTCATACCCTCAGATCATTGGCCCCTGGTGCTCTCTCTGCCCCTGCCCACCCCATACGAAATCCCTGGACCCTCCTGTGTTCCTTGTTCTTCGTCCCCGGATCTCCTCGCGCATCAGCACAATAAACCCGCCGCGGAACCCCATACGAAGAGCCTCTCCCGTCTCTTCCTTGCCAGCGGCTACTTCCTGAGCTATCCGTGTGGGTTGGTGAGAGCGCGACGCTGTGTCATCGTATCACGGCTGAGCGCTCCACCTCTAGACGCTCTCGGGAAGGTTGCGGCAGCAGCACCGGTCTGCAACACCTGCATTCCTTAGCACCCTAGCATGGTACATGTCCCCGTCCTTTGAGCTTCTCTCTTGCACCGTGAACTCTCAGCGGAACCTCACAGGAAACAGTATGGAACCTGTGTATTTCCTCCAATGGCGCTTGTAGGAGAGGAAGAAATACTAAATCTGGCAACAGGCACTTCTGTTTCCAATCAAAGAAAAGAGTGTGTTAGGAAAGAGGTGAGATTTCTTGTGTCTGGTTTTTTTCCTTGAGAGTGGTTTTACAGGCTCTTTTCAGATGCCAGTAAGAATCACTCTTTGTGCTAGAGTTAGTCTTAATTTTCACAGAACAGCCAACAATTTTTCTGCTTTTATATGACTCCAGGATTTAAGATGCTAGAATTGATGCCCCAATAAAATGATTAGTGTGCCTCTGGTTTGGGTCTTTCTCTTCTACTTTGTGGTGGGTTTTTTTGTTTCCTTCCCCCCTCCTTTCCCCCACCCCGCCCAACGCCCCACCCCACATATTACAGCGACCAGTTCAAAGTTCAGGCATTCAAACAAGTTTGAAATTTTCGTGTAATGGCCAGAAAAACAGTTCCTCTCTTTCATATAGAAGTACTTGTTCAATGTTTCTGTTTGAAGAATGTGTGTTAAAATAGAACATTTCTTGAATAACAGCTGATGAATAATTTTACTTGTTCAAATGTATCAGGAATCTGGCCACTGAGGGATCCAGCATAAATTCTAAATTCATCTAAAATTCCACAGGAGTTCTCAAGAGAAATGCACACAGCAGCACTTCAAGGCACAGTTATTAAGTCATGCCTGTTCAAACAGAAGTGAACTCTGACATGGGCAGACTGAAAGCTTTCACAGCTAGCCCTCCTATGGCAGGACTGCCAACTTAAATCCTCTTTGTTATGTCCAGACTATTCTAGTTTGCAGCCATCTGACCCAGTCTCCTGTTTATGATAGATCTGAGGTTTAGCTAGAGGCTGTTGGGAGTGGAGAAGACAGAAAGCCAGCTAATGAAAGGGAAACATTCCTCGAGGAAGGGTCCAAGAAACATGTCTGTACAAGTTGCCAAAGTGAAAGAATCACAGTTATGTCAATCATAAACAAAATCACACTATAGCAGTTCTCTCAGTTCCAGAATCATCTTTCCTCAGTAAAATGTTAAGAACATGAAACATACACAAACACACACACGTTTATATACGTATGCATTCAAATTTCACGCTTGCCAGTCTGACAATATGTCAAGGTACAAAAAAAAATTTTTTTTTTTTTTTTTGCATACTAATGTTAGACCAGAAAAAAAAATACCATAATAGCTTTCCTCATCATCTGTCAATTCCAAGGTTAAAAAAATTGTAGAAAAATAATTTTTTAATATATTTAATGTTAGTTTCTGCCCATCACATGCAAGCACAGAAGAAAAGAGAAAGACATATACCTGAGTATGCTCATGCTTTATTCTCTATCAGAAAAGAGCTGCCCTGTCCTCACAGAGCCTAACACTGTCTTTCCTCCCTTTGAAGTGCAACTCTAGGTGTGCATTTGGGAATGTACACAGTGATACAAACATATCTGTTTTGGCATAATTGCTTCTAGAGGCACTGGAAATAGCCTGTTCTAGTGGCATTATTATGATGCAAAGTGAATTCTCTGTCTTTTCCTTCCCCCAACTCTTCCAGCTATAGGGGAGCCTCTGCACAGGGCCTGCACCAACAATTATAAGCAAAAATATTAAAGCGCTTGCTGTGTGGGGACAAACTGGGTGGTTTGATGGCCAAATATTCACTAGCCCCTCATCTATGCTATTGAAAAGATGCATATGTAGCCAGAGAGGACAAGGAAACAGAATGAGTGCATAAAAAGGAATAAGTCAGAAAAGTTTTTAAAAGTTGTCTTGATTGGCAAGGGAGTACAGTTGGGTAAACTAACTTGCTGAACTGATCTTTAGCTTCCACATTTTTTCTTCTACATTTTGTGAAATTGCTACAAACAACGCTCACATTCTTTTTGAGTTCAAATGTTTACTTTCTGTATAAGCCTCAAACCATTATGCAGTTGTGTAAAACCATTTTGGATAAGCAGCCAAGATTGTTCAAATCCCATTTACCCCATAATGATGTATAATATATGGCTATGACATTTTGTACACTTTTTCTGAGTTCCATTTCACTATACAAAAGCTTTATTGTGTTTTTTTTTTTTTTTTTTTTTTTTTTTTT
>VZTE01001998.1:34739-67785 GCA_013397775.1 Eulacestoma nigropectus | reverse complement strand
GCCACCAGGAATCGCTGGGTGCGATGGTGAGTGCACGCCCCCGTCCGCCTTGCCGCGCTTAGACCCTCCTCATCCACACCTCTCCCCTTCTCACCCCTCTGGGACCCTCCTGTCCCTCAGACCCTCCTCATCCTCATGTCTGCCCTTTTCTCCCCTCTCAGACCCTCCTTGTCTCACGTCTGCCCCTCTGTTCCCGCAGGAGCACGTCGGGGGACGCGGTGGAGCTGGTGGAGGAGTCCCTGGACGTGAACCTGCTGAACAACGCGGTGCGGCTGCGGATCCAGGGCTGCCCGTTCCTGCCGGGCGGGGTCCACCTGTGCGAGGTGCAGAGTCACCTGGTGGTGCTGCTGCTCACGGCGCAGACGGTGCACCGGCTGCTGCTCCCGCACCCCGCCCGCCTCTACCGCAGCGTGAGTGCCTGGAATGCCGCCGGGGCCGGGGCAGGGAGGGCCTGGGAGGGGGCAGGTGACCCAGGATACATCGGGAACAAGAAGAAAAAGATGAGGTTTGGGGAATTTAGCCCTGTTTTGCTCAGGAACTGGTTGGGTCTCCTGCCTGTGTTATGTGAACTGTGGTGACACTGGAGTTGAGCTGCTGCTGGGAATGAGTCTCGGCTTTTCCAGAGCCTTTCCTGGTTGGATTGTCTTTTTTTTTTCCCCAGCTGAGAAGGCTGCAGGCTGGTTTTGTCTGGGTTGGAATCTATATTTCATGTGGAAGATGGATCCTAGCCAGGGTTTATATCACATTTGCCATCCTTCTGTGGATGTGGGTTGGAACTGGATGGTTTTTAAGGTCCCTTCTGACTGAAACCATTCCAGGATTCTGTGATTCTCCCCATTTGCTCTGACTTTTCCTCTTATGCCTGCTTTTTGCCAGGATCCTCTACGCTCTCGGAGAGCTTTTCTCCTGCTTTTAGAGCTCCTTAGAGCTTTCCCGAGGGATAACTCTGGGCTGTGGCAGATCTGCTCTTCCTGGGATTTGTCACCAGCGGTTTTCTCTGAGCTATCCCAGAGATTTTTTTTACTGGAAAAGTCCTTTTTATCAAGGAGACAGTTGCTGTTTTATCAGTGTCTGGTGCTTTTTTTTCTGTGCCTTAGATGTGTGTGCTCAGGATTTGCTGTTTTATGGAATCCTCTAGGATCATGGAGTCCAGCCAATTCCCCAGCATTGCCAAGGCCACCCGTGTCCCCAAGCGCCACATCCACACAGGGTGGGAACTCCACCACCAGAGCCTGTTCCAATGCCTGATAACCCCTTCCATGAAGGAATTTTCCCGGATATCCAACCTAAACCTCCTCTGGCACAACTTGAGGCTGTTTTGTCCTGTTTCCCCCCAGGAGCTGATAACGGAGAGCCAAGTGCAGTCTGTGTTTACTGATATCAGCAAAATCCACATCAGGGATCCCTCCAATTACTACGTGATTCCCAGTGTGCCGGGGCTGGCTCCCAACTCCGTGGCCTCCGCAGCCTGGCTGAGCAGCGAGGGGGAGGCTCTCTTCGCCCTTCCCTCTGCCTCAGGAGGGATCTTTGTCCTTAAGCTGCCTCCTCCCGATGCTCCGGGTAAGGATTGGGCACTACAACCACTCTCCTGTTTTGGAATTTCATTTAATCTTCATTTTTTGATTTTCCTTTTGTTTTTGAAGGAAGCGTTTCTGTCGTGGAGTTGAAGCAGAGCTCGGTGGTGCAGCGTTTCCTCACGGGCTGGATGCCAACTGCCATCAGGTGAGTGCCTGGAGACGGATAAACTGGGCTAATTTTGGCTTCTGGATCCCCTCACCTGGAATTTTTAGCTCGAGTCGCACAGGCACCTATAAATACTCCACCCAAAAAAGTTAAGAGGTCACAGGAGCTATTGGAGTACGGAAGTTGGGAGTGGAATGCTGGATTAGCAAGGTCCTGCTGATTCCATGTGTCTGTGAATATGTTCTCTAGTAATTGGCCTCCAAGGATTTGCCCAGGATGTGGCTCACAGCCAGCGTGGATTAGGGATTACTCTGCCCTGGTGCTGAGGAGCCAGGCGCGTTCCTGACAAGCAGTGGTTACGTGGGGATCTCACAGATACTCCGTGGTGGATTGGGATCGTTAGGATTGGGATTGTTAGGGTGGCTTAGAGCACACAGCCAAATCCTAGGGCCTTTTCCTTGGAAGTGGGAGTGAGTCTCTTGATGCCCTGAGTGAGTTTGACTGTTGGCGGCGTATTGCCTGGGGGCTCTCAGGATCCTTGCTTGTGGCTTCTTGGATCCTTGTCAGAGGCTGGCAGGATCCTGCTGGGGGCTGCTGGGGTCCATGTTTGGGGCTGCTTGGATCCTTTTTTCCCTCTGGATCCTTTGCATTCTGCAAGTACCAGGCTGGGGATGGGGAAGTGGGAGTGTGCTTCAGCTCCGCCAAAGCAAGTGAAGAACTGGGTGTCACTGGTGTGGTGGGATCCTCTGCTCTGTGGATGCTGAAACATTCCCTTCTGGTCTCACCCTACTGGTTTATTTGGATTTAAACGCAGTGGTGGAACCCTCGTGCCTTGGATCTGTGCACCTGCCTTGATTTTAGAATCTTGAAATCTTGGAATGGTTTGAGTTGGAAGGGGCCTTAAAGCTCATCCAGTCCCACCCCTTGCCTAGGGCAGGGACACCTTCCACCAGACCAGGTTGCTCCAAGCCCTGTCCAGGCTGAGTTTGAACACTTCCAGGGATAGGGAATTTTCTTTGAAGGTGTTGATGTAACCTCTGGTTTTCCAGAGGCGATGGCGGCCCCTCGGATGTGCCCGTCAGCCTCTCCGTGCACTGCCTGGATCACGACGCCTTCCTCTTTGCCCTCTGCCAGGACCATAAGCTCCGGATGTGGTCTTACAAGGTGAGCAGAACCTGGGTTTGGGGGAGCAAAATGAAGCCCAAGGAATCACGGATGAGTGCTTGGCATGGATCTGTCTCCCATTAAATTGTCGCTGTGGTTTCTCCATGCTGGGATTTGGGACAGTATGTGAGAACAGTTGTGGTGTGTGTTTGTATCAGCATCTGGGAAGTGAGGGGTTTCCTGCCCAGCCTCATTCCTGGGATAAGGGTTGTTTCCAGACCTGCTGGAGCGTTTGGGAAGGCAGGCAGGAGCGCTTTGAGGCCCAAGGAGCCATCCCAAATGGATTTTCTCTTGCTTTCAGCAGTAATGAAAGTGTCTTTGTCATCAAGAAGTTAATAAAAGCCTCTTGCTCCAGATATTGAGTGCCGGAGCTAATGGAGCAGCACGGCGCTTTCACGGCTCAGTGGCACTGGAATGTGCCGTGGGAGGGAGGGGAGGCTTTATCCTTCGTGCCTGGGCTCCGGCAGCCTGGGGGATTGGTGGGAAGGGGGCCCAGGTGAGCTGGGAGAAGCCAAGGAGTGATTCAGGTAAATGTATGGAGCCTTAATTTAAATCTTTTGTGGAAAGTTCTGGGCAGATGTTGTCTGGAAGGGGAAAGAGAGGAGGGAAATGAGCAGTTTCTCAGTCCTGAGTCTTTCCTGAGCCGCTCTCCCGATACTTTTGTCGTTTGCAGGATCAGATGTGCCTGATGGTGGCGGATCTGCTGGAATTCATGCCGGTCAGCAGGGACCTGCGGCTGGCGGCCGGCACCGGGCACCGCCTGCGCCTGGCCTTCTCCCAGTCCCTGGGCCTTTACCTGGGAGTCTACATGCATGCTCCCAAGCGAGGGCAGGTATGGAGCCACGGGCTCTTCAGGCTGCTGGAAGAGGAGTCATTCCCCTAGGACTTGGGTTTGGAAGGCAAGAAATAGGGAAAAGTTTCACGTGTGACCTCCTGGAGGGATCAGTGCTTTCTAAATAAACATTTTTCCCTTACAACGGGATATGTGTGCCCGAGCCCTGGGAGTGGAATTCCCTGTGTGACTAAGCTGATCTGTGAGGGCTGGTTCACTTGTTTACCTCCGGCTCCAAAAGCACGGATGTGCCGTGGGAAAAGGAGAGGTCCAAAAGGAGCTAAAAGCATGGAAGTGCTGATGATGTGTTTACACCGGGCCCCTGGGAGCGTGTGGATGCTTCTGCAACTTGGGGAGAACTTTTTGTGGGGAATGATAAATTTAGCAGGAGGGGAATGATGGCACAAACCAGGCTCCTCTGTTGGACAGCTTATCCCATTCTCCAGGGAATTCCCACACAGAACAGGAGTGTGTAACATGAGTCCTGCTGTCCCATGAGTGCTCTGCTCTGGGAAGAATACACAGAGCTGGGCCTGCAGCTGAGGAATTGGGGCTTTCCCACGTTAGTCTCCTTCTTTTCCCACATCTTGTGGTCACCGGCAGTGCCAGGTGTGGTGGTCTTACAGTTTTTCAGGTTTAGTGTTTGGAAAGAGCTGGGAGTCCATCGGGTCCAGGCAGAGATGAGTGTCCTTGGGGAGAAGGGTGAAGCCAGGATGTCGGTGCAGAAGGTTCAGTGGTGTGTTCAGCTCACCCCTCTTTTTCTCTGGGTTCTGTTACCCCTAATACTAGGCAGGGAGAGGGACTGGAATGATGAGATTCCCTGAGATGTGTTTGTTTAGTCCTTCAGGAAATGATTTATGAGGTGTGTTTGTAGTTTTGTGTCTTCCAGCTGGTGAGCACTGAGAGCAACCGCTACAGCCTTGACCACATCTCCTCCCTGTTCTCCTCTCAGGTGAGAGCTGGGGCCTGGCCCCCAGGAGGGAGAGGCCTGGACTGGGATTTAAGTCATAGAGTCATGGAATGGTTGGATTGGAAGGGACCCCTTAAAGCTCATCTTGTTCCAACCTCTTGCCGTGGGCAGAGACATCTTCCACTAGACCAGGTTGCTCCAAGCCCTGTCCAACCTGACCTTGGACACTTTCAGGGATGGGGCAGCCACAGCTTGTCTGGGCAACCTCAGCACCCTCACATGGAACAATTTCTTCCCAATATCCCATCTGAATCTCCTCTTTTTCAGTTCAGAGCCATTGCCCCTTGTCCCGTGGCTCCAAGCCCTTGTCCAAAATCCCTCTCCATCTTTCTTGTAGGCTTCCTTCAGGTACTTGAAGGGGCAATTAGTTCACCCCAAAGCTTTCTCTTTTTCAGGCTGAACAATTCCCAAAGCCTGTTAAATTCCACAGCAGAATGCTTTGCTGTTAAGTACCCACCTTTCTCTGCTGTACTCTAACTTGGGGATAAGAAAGGAAATTGGCTCTTTCCCTCTTTCTTAGGAGACTCTGGTTGACTTTGCCTTAACCTCAGCCGAGATCTGGGCACTGTGGCACAACGAGGAGAACCAAACTGTTGTGAAATACATCAACTTTGAGCAGTGAGTTTTGGGCATGGATCACTGGGATAACTGCAGGAAAACCCTAACAGAGCTCTTCGGCTTAAAGGTTTATACTCAAGCTGCCAGAACATGGAAAATGTAAAAATCCAGGCAGCAGGATTGCTGAAAGTGGAGTTTGAGCATGGCAGAGGGAGTGTTTTGCTTCCCCACAGCTCCTTCAAAACAACCAGGTGGTCCCTTCCAGGAAAAAACATGTTTCGGGGAGATGGTGATAGGAAAGGATCATCCCTGAATATAAAGCTGAGAGGGTGGGTTGGTGCAGAGTGAGGGAGTTGAACAGTGGATGAGAAATGCTGTGAGTGTGCAAATTTTGGGAGAAGAAACTACTGGTCAGTGAGAGAGTTGCTTGTGAGCTCATGGAATGGGAAGAACATTGATTAAAATGAAGGATTCTAACCTGTTCCATGAGCTTATGGCTAGGAATGCCACAGTTAACCTCTCCTGCCAAAATCTGTCACTTGTCACTGTGAAAGCCTCCTGTTTCCACACCCAGAGGGCTGTTATTATTGATGAAAGCCACAGGTTTGGTTCAGGTGGATGCCAAGCTGATTCCAGGTTTGTTTCCTTCCAGGAATGTTGCAGGCCAGTGGAACCAGGTGTTTGTGCAGCCGCTCCCTGAGGAGGAGGTGACAGTCCGACAGGATCAGGACCCGAGGGTGAGCCAGCCATAAAACAGCACCAAAAAATAACAGGGTCACTCAGGAGAGAAAATGGGAATAAATTCTGGAGTGTGCAGGAGGCCTTTTTTGATCCCACGTTGGAGCAGGGTGTGGACAGAAACACAGATGCAGGGGATAACTTTGAGAATGGGAGGAAAGACCAGAAGCAGCAGCTTAAATGTTCTCCTTATCCTTGAGCTTCCTTAAGTCATGATCTTTTTGCAGGAAACCTACCTGGAATATCTCTTCATGCCGGGCCGGTTCACTAATGCAGCTATCCAGAAGGCTTTGCAGGTAGGTGAGAGGGAGTTTGGGATGCTCTCTGTTCATCCTCTTCCTGGCTCTTTAGATGTGAGGCAGCAGGATTCCTTGGAGCTCTTGCCAGGCATGTTTTCATGGGGAATCCCTGGAGCGAGTTGGTGGCTGCTGGGCCGCGCTGCAGCCGCTGTGTGCCCACAGCCGGAGGCAGAACCTGGAATCCAGATGATTGTTTTTTTTCCCCTTGGATAGCACAGCAAGTTGCTGAGCTTGTTTTTCATTCCCTCTGATTTAGCCAGGAGAATGGCGACTCAGTGCCCCGTGGTGCTGTTTGTCAGGATATGTCATGGAATCATGGAGTTATTAAGATTGGAAAAGCTCTCTGAGGTGGTGGAATCCAACCGTTCCCTCCAGCACTGCCAAGGCCACCACTGAGCCATGTCCCCGAGTGCCACATAACATGACTTTTAAATCCCTTGGGATGCGGTGGCTGCTCATTGCCATGCAACCATGTATCCCAAATTTAGCATCCAGACCTTTCTTTTAGCACTTCCATCCCACAAAGGGCTGGCTTATGCTCTTGTCCTGCTTTACCTCACTCAGTGCTGCTTGAACCCTTGGTGAGACTTTTATTTTGCCTTAAAATCCAAGTTTCCTGTGCTGCTTTGCAGATCTTTTCTCAAGGAACTGAGAGGCACATGGATCTGACGTGGGATGAGTTAAGGAAAGAGGTCACCTTAGCTGTGGAAAACGAGGTGAGATGGATTTTCCTTTCAGGATACTGTGTTGTACATGGTGTCATGATGTTTTAGGTGCCAAGTGATCCCAGGCCTTTGTTTATCCTTTATTTTTCGAAAGGGAATGATGTGACTTTTTAAAAAATGCAAGTCTTCATCCTTCCTGCCTGGAATTTCCTTTCCCTCTTGGGTTTTTTTGGAATCCTTCTGGGTTTTTGCTCCCTGTGTGCTCTTTGGTCACCTGTCACACGGTGCCCAGGCCACCACCATGCAGAGCTGTTGCTCATCATTTTGGAAGAGAATCGAAAATAGAGGGATTATCTTCCAAATAATCCAAATAACGATTATTAGGGGACCTACCTGAGAGATGCCTTTGTCCTTTTGGGTCTGAATTTCCCTCATTTTATCCTGTTTGTCCTTATTTTACTACACTATTCCTGATTCCCTTGTTTTGCCCCTGCTAGTTCCAGGGCAGTGTGACGGAATACGAGTGCTCCCCGGAAGAGTTTTGGCAACTGCAGGTGGAATTCTGGTCCAAGTTCTATGCCTGCTGCCTGCAGTACCAGGAAGCTCTTTCCCGCCCCCTGGCCTTGCACCTGAACCCCTACACCAGCATGGTGTGCCTGCTGAAGAAGGTGAGGCTGAATGGTGGGTGAGATTCCCTGGACAAGTTTCTCCAGAGCATTTGGGAAGCTCAAGGACTTCCTCCTCACCTTTCAGGGCTCCGTGTCCTTCCTCGTGCCCTGCTCCTTGGTGGATCATCTCTATCTCCTCTCCAACGAGCACCTCCTGACCGAGGACGATGCTGCCATCTTTGAAGGTGAGGAGACACGGAGTTTTTTCCCTCCTGTCAAGGATGTGGGAGCTTCCATAGAGATCTCCTGAAGAGCTTCTGATCCACAGTTGCATGGAGATAGTTTTATTTTGGCTTTGCAAGGATACTTACTTTGTGAAACTTGCCATCGTGCTCACACCAGCAGTTAGAAAATAGTGTCAAGGCTGCCCATGGAATCATGGAATTGTTTGGGTTGGGAGAAATTCTTCCCTGTGAGGGTGGGGAGGCCCTGGCACAGGTTGCCCAGAGAAGCTGTGGCTGCCCCATCCCTCGAAGTGTTTAGTGCCAGGTTGGACAGCGCCTGCAGCAGCCTGGGCTAGTGGAATGTGTCCCTGCCCATGGCAGGGAGTGGGACTGGATGGACTTTAAGGTCCCTTCCAACCCAAACCATTCCAGGATTTATGAAATGTTTTCACATCAGCTGTGGAAAGGGGCCGTGCTGTTCCTTGTCTCCGGGAAGTGACTGCCAGAGCATGGAAAACATGTCATTAATATTGTCATCACAGTGCCCTCTGTGCTTTGCTGGCCATGGAATGCTGTTTCACTAGGAAAAAGGCAATGGAAAATAGTTACCTAAGCTCCACTTCCATGCTTGAGTGAATTTTATATATTTTTATAAAGCGGGATCATCATCCGTTTGGTTGAGCTTTTTGTGGAGCAGAGGGAAGGAAAGCTGGAGGCCTGGGCTGGATTTGGGAGCCCCAGCAGTTCTTGCCCTGGCTGTTTTAAACAGTCACAGTCTCAAAAAATGGGATTTAATTTAAAATGTCATCCATAAAGGATTGCAGAGCCGAGCTGAGCCATTTTCTCCAGGATATATTTTTTGCACTAATTGTTTCCTTTCAACCTGTGGTTGGAAAAGATCCCTTGGAGGGAATTTAATTTTTTTATTGTTGCATCATTTTGTATTTTCCAATAATAAAGCCCAAATCTTTCTCTTGTCAACTCCTGAGCTTTAATTTAGCCTCATCGTTACTGGGGAAGGGTTTGGCACAGGGAACTGGGACCAGTCTGCTGTTACTGGTGATAGGAGCTGAACTAACTGGCTTTTGTATGGTTTTCCCACTTTCCCTTGGAAATCTCTTGGAAAATACACAGTTAGATTCTTTCATTGCAGATTTGGAGATGTCTCGTGATGTTGTCTGTCTTGTCCAGTGCCTTCGCCTGATCGGAGAATCAATTTCCATGGAAATGGCATTCATCATGGAAATGGCTTGCTCCCGCCTCCAGCCTCCAGAAAAGGCTGCAGAGCAGATCCTGGAGGACTTGATAGCTAATGACACGTAAGGAGATGTGTTTTCCAGAAGCTTCTCAGGGTGGCTGAGCTGGGATTGTCCAGAGCCGTCCTTGCTTGACATCCAAGGGCGTTCGAGGTGTGTGGGCTCCTTGCCCTGTGCTGCAGGAGACTTTTCCAGGGATGGAGACTGTGACAGGGTCTTCCATCCAGAACCTAGACAGCAGGAGAGGGACGGATTCCTGTTAAGCGTGGAAAGAAGTGCCTGGAGACAGTAGGGAGAGGTCAGAGCCTTGGTCAAACCGTGTGGTTCCTGTGCTAACCTGAAATGATTCCCTCGTGGAATGCCAACTATCTGGCTGGTATTTCCTGGTAGCCTGAGGGAGTGGAATAAATAGACTGGTCCCTGCAGGCGCTATAATAAAACTCACAAGCCAGCCAAGGATTCCAGTTAGGAATGTCCAGACTGATCAGGTACTGATCCTCACTGGAAGGGAGCGTTAAGGGAGCCCTCTTCAGTTAGAACCTGAGGTTGCTGTTCTTGATGATGAGGATGTTTTTGATTTTGCAGGGAAAATGTGATGGAGGATATCCACAGCAAACTGCAGGAGATCAGGAACCCCATCCACGCCATTGGATTGCTCATCCGAGAGATGGACTACGAGACAGACGCTGACATGGAAAGAGGTGATAGCTCTTCACCTGCTTCCGGGAAACGCTGGGAAGTTTTTCCTGGGAATTGTTCCTGCCTGTGCGGCTCCTGCCTCACCTGGGTGGTTTTCCCCGCAGCTCCTCACCTGGCGCTGCGCATGAGCCTGTCCCAGCTGTTCGGCAGCAGCACCGCGGCACATGTGGTGTGCTGGGGGGTGGCCAAGATCTGCACCGTCCGCTTCCTCCTCTGCCGGGACCTGCTCATCCTCCAGCAGCTCCTGCTGCGCCTCGGAGATCCCGTGAGTACAGGCCCCGGAGCTACTGCCACGCTCCTGGGACTTGGGAATCCTGCGGGGTTCTGCTGGTGGTGCAGGGCGGAGCTCTGTCTCTTCCCACAAGGCTGTTGGAATAGCCTGAGGCTTGGGCAGGTCCTGCTCTCTCCTCCTGCTGCTTTTGTCTTCCAGAGCAAGGCAGCCTAATTCCCTTTATTCCACACTGAGCACCCAGGAAGCAGGAAGCCAAGCTGTATTTGTGGGAGGAGGGCATGGATTCCAGCCTCCTGTATGAATCAGCACATGCAGCTCTCCCAGCTGTCCCCCATCCCTCTCCCAGCACCGATGGCAGCTCTGTTCTCTGGCAGCACTCTCCAAGGCTGCAGTTTCAGCCCCTTGGAAGCTGCTCCAGCCAGAGCAAACAGCCTCCGCTATGGTAGCTGTGTTTGGGGTGGTCAAATGGACTGGTCTGGGTCTGTCCCGTCAGGCCTGTGGCCACATGAGGCACGGTGCTGCTGCTTTGGATGGACGCAGGGATGCGGAACAAGTCCCCAGACAAGGACAGCCTTGTTTAAACCAGTATTATTTACTTAAAAATAACCAGGAGTTTCCTGGTTGAAAATAAATCCTTTTTTCCTGGATAAGGTCGTCCTGGTAGCATTTAAGGTGCGTTGCAAGGTGCCCTCTGGAGCTGGGCTCTCCCACACCATGAGGCATATGACCTGCTGCTTTCCCACCTTGACGTATCTGTGTCCTTCAAAAGCTCAGATTGTTTCTTCTCCTGTGACTCCTCCTCTTTGCTGGAGCTTATGGAGACCCTGAGGTGATCTCTGCAGCAAAGCCGTGATTTCAGTCTCAGGGACAACAATACTGGAATGCTTTGGGTTGGAAGGGATCTTAAAGACTGTTTAATTCCAAGCCCCTGACGTGGGCAGGGGCATTTTCCACTAGGCCAGGTTTCTCCAAGCACCTTCCAACCTGGCCTTGAACACTTAAGAGAGGTGGGGAAAGAGTCCTGCTGGTTCCCTGGGAGGGCTGAGTTCCTGCCAGGCTGTTGAGCAGCTTGGTGTTCGCAGGAGGGACGAGCTGGGCCTGACAAAAACCCCTCTGGTTGCCCTTGTCCTGCTGTTGCTCCAAGTATCCCAATCTCTGTGCTTTCCTTGCAGATGGTTTTGGGAGGGGGACAGCTCTTTCAGTCCCAGCAGGACCTGCTGCACCGCACCTCTCCCCTGCTGCTGTCCTACTTCCTGATCCGGTGGGCGAGCCAGTGCCTGGCCTCCGACGTCCCTGTGGACACGCTGTAAGTCTCTACCTGGCCTGGCTTTGATTCTTCCCGAATCCACCTGAAATGCCCTTCCTGGTGTGGAAAGCAGGTGGTTGCTGTGGGAGTATCACTCTAGGAGCACCGGGGAGGGTTTTTTTTCCCTTCCATGTTCTGAGCTGACTCTGCCTTGTGCTAAATCTGCCCTGCGAGGCCTTGCTGTTCTGTGCTCCGTGGGAGTTGAACAATGAGCACAATTAAAGCGGGAGGCGTTTTGTTGTCTCTTCACTGATGGCTCCTTTCTTCCCTAGGGAATCTAATCTGCAGCATCTCTCTGTGTTGGAGTTAGCAGACACCACGGCTCTGACACCACACAAACTGGGTAAGGTGTCCACGGATCATCAACTCTCCCTTTCTGTTATTTAAGCCTGTTTCTGCCACCTGAGGGAAGTGCTTTATGCAGGGAGCTAATGGAGTGTGTGGTTGAATGACCCTAATTTAAGTGGGAATGTTTGTCAGGCTGTCCACAAAAAAAAAAACAAACAAACAAACAAAAAAAAAACCAACAATAACAAAAAGGGATCTTGGAGGTTGGACTCGGATTTTACTCTCAGCCTGAGAAGGCTGGGAATGTCTCACTCAGCCAAAAGTTTTTCATTCTTATCCCGGCAGCATCAGCCAAACTCACCCCTCATGTACTTTACACTGGCTGTAGTAGCTGAAACCAGGTCTGTCACAGAATCCTGGAATGGTTTGGATTGGAAGGACCTTAAAGCTCATCCGGTTCCATCCCCTGCCATGGCAGGGACACCTTCCACTAGTTGGAGTTGCTCAGAGTAACCTGCTGCACCCAACCTGTCCTGCACTCCAGCCTTTACCCTGCAGCAGCTCAGGGAAGCATTAAAATGTAGAAGTACTTGCTCAAAACTTGTTTGAAAATGAGGAAATACCTCCCCAAAACATTGCAGCTGATACTTGGTTCATATTTTCTAAGTTTTGCTGCAAAGATGTAAGTTTTGGGTTAGTTTTTTATTGGGAGAATATAAGGCAGCTTAATTAGGGAAATGTGGGCCTTGAAGTGGTTCCAGAGGGAGGAGGTGAACAGGGATGGGAAGGAAACATGCAGGTAAGAGCCTGCTGTGACTAGTCAGCACTTGGAGGCTGAGATACTTCAGAAGAAGCTGGGAAAATCTGGGACAAACAGGCAGCAGTGCCACGTGTGAGCTGGGAAAGAGCTTCCTCCACTTTCTGACATCAGTGATCCTCAGAGCCCCAGCTCTCCCTGACAGAGAGTCTGGGTGCAGGAGGCAGCTGGAAATGTCACGGAAGTTGAAAACATCCTTTGTGTGTGCCGGTGTCGTGGGTTCTTTCTTGGCTGGCTCATGAGGAAAGTCCTGTTTGGCCACTGTTCTTTGGGGAAAAATATGTGAAACATAGGGAAGGAGGTGGCAGCTCAGGGAGAGGCGTTGAGAACAGTCAGTAAGGGGGGATTTTTGGGGTGCTAGAATGAGGAGGGAGGGCCTGGAACAGCCAGCTCAGCACTCCCTCAGCCCTGCTGTGCTGGAAAGCTGCAGCTGGGCTGGGAATAACAAGTGGAGAGGGAGCAGAGCCGTTTTTTTGTGTGTTTTAATTGAGCTGTGGTTAATAAACACTGCAGGATGGGGCACTTTGATCTCCTGCTGCTCCCTCTGACTTAACCAGACGGCAGGAGAAATCCAAAACCAACAAATTGGAGTGTGGAACGTGCTTTTGATTTGCCCTGACTTAATCTGTGCTGTTTGGGCTGATGAGCACAGCACAGGGTGGGAAACCTGGGATCTCTGCTGCAGGCCCTCTACTCACTGTTCCTTTAATTTGTACTTCTAGTATCCGGCCCTCAAACAATCGTGGAGCTCTTCTTTCAGGAAGTGGCCAGAAAACACATCATATCCCGACTCTTCCTGCAACCAAACACCTCTTTGGCTGAGACAAGTTTGAACTGGCCCCACCTCATCACCTCAATAGTGGCTGATTTTCTGCCTCTCCTGTATCCTTGGCTGTGAATCCATTGCCACTGAGCCTCCTGCTGTTCCAAAATCAGTTTTCCACCCCCAAATTTCCAAGGCAAGCCTCCTGAAGGAGCGAGGTTGTTGGCATTAATGGGATTTGTGGGTATTTTAAGATTTCACAGATTTCATCCTGTTTAGGTGCATGATAAAGGATTTGAGTTTTTGACTTTAAGCCCCTGAGCTCTCACTACGTGACTTGGTGGGGTGGGATGCTGGGGGATTTGGAAGGGTAACAGGGGTTGGGGATTAGATGTACTGGTGATTTTGTTCTAATATGGATAAATCTTATTACAGAATAATGACTTGTATAAAGAGCAGCTTAATCTTCTCTCCTTCACTCCCACAAACGGAGCATGAGAGGCATGTTGGCTTCCAGACTAGTTCTCCAAGCTCTCCAGACTGGATCCTCCTGTGTTCCTTAACCTCTGCTCAGATGGCCCAGCAATCCCAGCTTCCTCTTCCCAGAGTGCCTGATGGGGAGCTGTCAGTACACCCAGCTCCAGGTGAGTGCATCACGCCAGCCCTCTCACAGGTGCTGGAAAACTCCTCAAAACACCATCTTTCCCAGTGCTGGAGTTCTGCTTTCCCCTAGTCATGGAATCCTGGAATGGTTTGGGTTGGAAGGGACTTCAGAGCTCATTCA
Source organism: Eulacestoma nigropectus (assembly GCA_013397775.1). NCBI lineage: Eukaryota > Metazoa > Chordata > Aves > Passeriformes > Eulacestoma > Eulacestoma nigropectus. The sequence goes on along the minus strand of VZTE01001998.1, from coordinate 53,899 downwards.
GTTCCATCCCCTGCCATGGACAGGGATACCGTCCACTACCCCAGGTTGCTCCAAGCCCTGTCCGACCTGGCCTTGGACACTGCCAGGGATGGGGCAGCCACAGCTTCTCTGGGCAACCTGTGCCAGGGCCTCCCCACCCTCACAGGGAAGAATTTCTTCCCAATATCCAATGTAAATCTCCCCTGTTGTAGTTTTAAAACCACCACCATGAGCTGAGACAATGCCACAGGGTGTTTGATGGGGAGTGATGTTAAGATCATGGAATCCCAGAATGGTTTGGGTTGGAAGGACCTTAAAGCTCATCTCATTCCACTCCCCTGCCATGGGGGAATCATCTTCTGAATTTTCTCTTTCATCTGTTTTCAAGAGCATCCAGATACTCAGGTTTATGCTATTCCCTTTCCATGGAGGAGTTCATTCTCCCAGGGCTTGTCTGACTGTGTGACACTGCGCTCCTGAAACATCTTTGCAGAGTCTATTTAAATATCCCAGCAATCCCAGAGCTTGTTGGCTGCTGGTGTGCCCACAGCCTTTCCTGTACCACCTTTGCCCACGATTGCCCATGGGACCTGGGTTCAGAAGGATTTCTTCAGCTCGGAAGGGGCTCATCTATTGTTAAATGTCCTTATTAGTAAAAAACAGTATGAGAAACACCTGTCATCATTCCATCTCTGGCTGCTCCTGGCATCCCAGTAGCAGGGACGGTGAACTGCTGATTTCCAGGGGTGTTAGACTGCTGTATTTCAGATCACTGTTCTTCCACCTCTCCCTGTGTTCTTGGCAGCTGGAGTTGCTTGTGCTGAAGTTCTGACCTGCACACTTCCTTGTCTGCAGCTCCATGTGATGTTTCATCCCTGTCTGGGCATTCCTGGAGGCACCAGGGCCAGGCAGGCTGTTAGTGACAACCTGTTTTTCAGCAGAACCTTTTATCCTCCCAGCCCCTCATACCTGGGGGCTGAATTGCTTCCTTTTGTGTTGCTGCTGAGAAGAATTGAGAGAATTTCAATTCTTTAGAGGTTTTTAGTCAGGAAATGCCAAGATTGGAGCGGCATCGTTCTCCCTCCTGGCATATATGCAGGCTTTGAATCTCCTCACATTGCTTTCGCCTCGCTGGTGTCTCCTCCAGGCTTTTATCTCTGCAGAGCCTGGCTCCTCCTCCTCCCCACTGCCTTCTGTTCCTCTCCCTGATCCCAGTCAGTCACGGAAACTTGGATTAAGTGCCTTGACCCCAGGGAGATAACAGCAGCTTTGCTGTGAGCACGGTGACCCAAATTGTGGGGGTACAGGAAGCTCCTTGCAAGGAGCAGGCAGGCACAGGGACGGTCTGGTGACAAAGCAGAGGCCTGGGACACGGGCCAAGCCTCTCTGCGCTGCTCATTGTGTGTGACAAGCTGGAGCGGGATTTATCCCTTGTAGCTGCGAATCCAGGCTCCGGATGCGTCGCCACGTGGTTTTGAGAGGACTCATGGCCAAGAAAGGTGAGGGAAGAGGTGCTGGTGGTTCGTGCACCTGTAGAGGTGACTTGACTTCCAGGTCCTGGTTTCTCCTCCCAATTCCTGCTGAGTCCCATGGCCCTGCTAGCGGGACATGGCTGCTTCTCCAAGGATGACGAGGATGCTCTGCTGGCACAGGCCCAGGCTGGGTTATCTCACTTTATCTGTGCCCTCAATGCCGTTGGCGCTCCCTCCCACATGCTGTAATGCCTGTGCTTCCTTGGCTGCTGGCCCTCTCCTGCACAGGTATTCCCCTTCTAGCACCTGCCTTGCCCATTGTCCTGCAGCCTTTGCTCTGCCCTCCATGTTCTGTCCACATTTCCTCTGCAGTTCCGTGCAACAGGATGTAGGAAGAGTCCTGTCTGATTTTTGGGTATGTTGGGAGCTGTTCCTGAGGTGCTTCATACAGACACTGGAGCTGTTTAGAGCAGTTATTTTTCCCAGGAGCATGTGGGGATATCTCCCCCTTACAGGGCTGGAGCTCTGCTCTGGAGATCTGAGAGAGCTGGGAATGTTCAGCCTGGAGACGAGAAGGCTCCAAGGTCTCCTGGGAACCTCTTCCAGTGCCTAAAGAGGCTCCAAGAGAGCTGGAGAGGGGACAAGGACCTAGACTGACAGGACAAGGGGGAATGGCTTCACACTGACAGAGGGCAGGGCTAGATGGGATATTGGGAAGAAATAATTCCTTTTAGGGGTGGTGAGGCCCTGGCACAGGTTGCCCAGAGAAGCTATGGCTGCCCCATCCCTGGAAGTGTTCGAGGCCAGTTTGGACAGGGCTTGGAGCAACCTCGGCTAGTGGAACGTGTCCCTGCCTTTCACAGGCACATGGGTCTGGATGGGCTTTAAGGGGTCCCTTCCAACCCAGTCTATTCCAGGATTCTATGATCAGTGCATCCAAGGGACTTTGGGGCTGGAAAGACAAGCCCCCGAGCTGGAGAAGCAGGATTTGTCTGAGCACAGCAGCTAAAGGGGCCACAAAAACTTGGCTGGTCCTGGGTGCCTGCAGATGACAAGTGAGTGCTGACCTGAATCCGGACTCCCATTCTGTCTCTCCTGTAGGAATACATCCGCCTGCTGCAGCCATGGTGCCACGTGAACATGGGCTCCTGCTGCTTCATGATGGGCAGGTGCTACCTCGTCATGGGTGAAGGGCACAAGGTGAGGCCTTCCCTCATCTCCTTCCTGGGGTCTGGTACCTCTTCCCTTGGGAGGGAGGAGGTGCCCAGGAAACATCTTCCCAAGTTCTGCCGCCTTTGGGAAAGGATGGGATTGGAGTGGCATGGTGGGATCTGCTTTTGGGGAAGATCTCACAAGCTTGGGAGAGCCAGCACTGTCCCCTCACCTGTACAGCAGGTGTATCAGTCACCTGAGGGGACAGCGAGCTGATTCCAGGTCTGCTTCCAGGCTTTGGATTGCTTCTGCCAAGCTGCCTCTGAGGTGGGAAGAGAGGAGTTCCTGGACAGGCTGATCCAGCCTGAGGAGGGCGAGGTGGTCTCCACGCCACGCCTGCAGTACTATAACAAGGTATGGTCCTGAGCAGGTAACCTGGCACCAAATCCTTCCACACTGGAGAGGGAATTCCTGCTCAATCCCTGGGTTTGGGGGAAGTGACTTGAGCCTCAGAAAACTTAGGTTTTGGAATGTGAAACATCTGTACTTTGCTTACTTTGTTTGGGAGTAATGAGAAGCCGAGTATGTGAAATTTAGGTACTTTCCACCTATTGGTTTCCTAATAGCGAAGAACTTTGTTTTCCAGCAGAAAAAGGCAGGATGAGATCCAGCTGCTGGAAGCAGAAGCCAGACATGTCCAGGCTCGATGTAAGATGCCGCCTAAGGCAAAGGTTATTAAGCTTTGAGGCAAATTAAAATGAATATGTTTAAATTGAGATAGGATCTTTCTTCTGCATAATGCCGTGGTTCAGGCAGGCTGCAAGCCTGGAGCTGGGCTCTCGGTGAGGGATTCCCTGGATTTTGGATCCAAAAAACTAATCATTAATGCTGAAACACTTCAAAAGTCCTCCATGCACAGAGGTGAATCCTCCAGAGAAGCCATAACCTGGTCCTGTTGTGCTGGGATTTCATCCAGATCCCTGTGGTTTGCCCAAATCTTCCCTTTTTAAGTCTAATCCCTTAAAAATCTTTAGGGGCAGGAGCAACTCCTAAAAAAAAAACCAACAGAAAAACCCTCTTGCCAACTCTTTACTGGAGTATTTTCTTCCCAGGTCCTTCGCTTGTTGGAGATGCTGGGTTTGCCAGAGCTGGTCATCGAGCTGGCCACCCTGGCCATCATGGAATCAGCAGATGACTGGAGAAGCCAGGTACAGCAACTTCTTTCCCAGCAAGCTGTTTCTTGAGGAACCTCTTCCACAGGAATTTCTTGCTGGTTTTCTAACTGGTTTGTGCTGTTTTCAGGCTACTTTGAGGACTTGCATCTTCAAACATCACTTGGATTTGGGGCACAATAGTGAAGCCTACGTAGCCTTAACGCAAAACCCGGATCCAGGCAGGTAGGTGACAGGTTTATGCCTTTGTTGGAGGCCCATGGTCCCATTTTTCCATGAAACTGAAAGGAAAATGACACTTTAGGGGAGGGCACAGCTGCTGTGTTAAGTTAATGTGTAGAGGTGGGTTTAAAAATGTAGGGTTCATTTTCGGACGTTCATCTGAAGGACACCTGGGATGGGCAACTTCTCGAAAGAGGAAAATGGGAGGAAAAAAAACGGAAGAGGCTGAAGGATCATGTGTAGCATTCTGTGTTCAAAAGCTTCAGGAGCCAAGTTGATTTAGTTTAATAAAGAAAAGATTTGGTGATGAGTTTTCAGTTGGGAAAGTGAACTGGGTAGAGGAAGCTTTATCCTAGCAGAGAAAAATGTTGGAATAACAGGGGAGAAATAGGAATGCTTTTTAACTGATTGAGGGAAGGAGACTGGCCCTCCTGAGAGGCCTTTCCAGAGGATCTCTATTTCCAGCACAGGAGAAACTGAAGGTTTAAGTTGGTTCTAAGCCAGGAAAAAACCTGCGGAGCTCATCCGGAAGCAGGAGCTTGTCACCAAGTGGTTGTTCGTGGATTAAATCCCGGGTTTGTTCCTGCTCCTCCAAAGGGTTGTGCTTCCCTCTGCAGGCAGCTGGACTGCCTACGCCAGCTAGTGGTGGTTCTCTGCGAGCGATCCCAGCTCCAGGACCTGGTGGAATTCCCTTACGTGAACCTGCACAATGAGGTAATCCTGTGCTGGGATCATGGCTTGGAGGGGGCACAGCCCTCCCTTTAAAGGGATTATGGACCCACTGGAGCCTCCGTGTGCTGCAGGTCGTTGGGATCATCGAGTCCCACGCTCGGGCTGTGGATCTGATGACTCACAACTACTATGAGCTGCTCTACGCCTTCCACGTGTACCGGCACAACTACCGGAAAGGTAAAGCTTGGGATGGCACCTTGTACCTGCCCACCCGCCTGGGACACCCCTTCCCTGCCCCTGCCAGGTGTGTGGCCTCTCCAGGCTGTTGGCTGATGCACTTCTCCCTGTTTTCAGCTGGAACGGTGATGTTTGAGTATGGCATGCGGCTGGGCAGGGAGGTGCGGACGCTCCGAGGGCTCCAGAAACAGGGAAATTGTTTCCTGGCTGCCATTAACTGCCTGCGGTTGATCCGCCCGGAGTACGCCTGGATAGTGCAGCCAGCCTCTGGAGCTGTGGTAGGAATGCTGAGCTTCCTGCAAAGGAGCTTCCAGAATCCTTTCTGATGAGAACAAAGGCATTGGACTTCTTTATCTGCTGCTCTTTGCCAACTGTCTTGCCCTGCTCATCAGCCCTATCCATCACCCTTGTGCCATTCCCCCCTTTTTGGGGTAGGGGGGAAGCAGGATAGCTTTTGGGAAGGGGCTGGTGGATAGACATGGGAATAAATCACCTTGTGCTGGAGACAACAAATGTTTTTGGGAGTGTGAACAGCTGGAATACCAGTCCAGAGGAGAGTTAGTGTAACAGGGGTTGTGTTTCAAATCCCCGTCAGGACTCAGGGTGGTGGTGGCTGCAGCATGGTCACCTGATCATGATGCTCCTGATAGCCAGGGATAAAGTAAACCTGAGTTTCCAAGGGGCTGCACAGCTTCCCTGCTCCAAATCAAGGCTTGAAATGGAGAGCTCATGTTGGGATTTATCCTATCAGTAATTTATGTTTCAGAAACCAGGGGGGTACAAATCCTCTTTTTTGCTTTTTCCTGCAAGTACGAGCGCCCGGGAGCGTCGCCAAAGAGAAGCCACGATGGGGAGTGCATGGCTGTTCCCAGTAAGTGCCCAGTCCTGGTCCTTCCCATGCCTCTGGAGTTTCCACAGCCTGTGCGCAGCTCCCATGTGACCTGGGAAATGGCTCAGGGCAGCTCTTGCCTCCACCAGATCAATAATCTGTGGGATTTTAAGATCGTTAGCTCTGCCAGTGTCTCCCAGTTGCCACACACTGCCACTATTCCCCAAGGAATACAGCAGTTTCCCCAAGGGAACAGCTATTCCCCAAGGAGCTCTTGTGCCTACTCCTAACAGCTTGATGCCTTGACAGTACTTTTTTTCAGTGGAAGTAACTTGTAATTTAAAACAAAACCAGCTTTTTGAGGTAATTTCTAATTGTTCAAGGTTGTTTGTGCCCTTGGAAATCCTGTCAGGAATAAGCTCTGCCTGTGTCTGCCACAGCCCAAGATGTGGGATCAGGTTATCCTCAGTGTTCCAGTAGGAAAATTTAAGGTCAGGTATTTTTAAACCTGCTTCTTCTGAAGAGTTTTTTTTGTGGCATGTGCCTGGCAGGCAAAGCAGCAGCTGTTCCCAAATATTATCTAACATCTGGAGGAGGAGGAACAGGAGGATGGTATCAAGGGCATAAGCCCAGTCAAGGGAGCAGGGAAGGGTCAGCAAATCCTGATCATTCCTTTGGTGCTTTTTGAGTAGAAATCCTCGTAGGAGACCTTGTAGCCTCTTCAGTGCCTAAAGGGGCTCCAGGAGAGCTGGAGAGGGGCTTTGGATAAGGGATGGAGTGCCAGGACAAGGGGGAATGGCTTCTCACTGACAGAGGGCAGGACTAGATGGAATGTTGGGAAGAAATTTCTTCCCTGTGAGAGTGCTGAGGCTCTGGCACAGGTTGCCCAGAGCTGTGGCTACCCCATCCCTGATGGTGTCCAAGGCCAGGTCGGACAGGGCTTGGAGCAACTTGGGATAATGGAAGGTGTCTCTGCCCATGGAAGTGGATGAGTTTTAAGGTCCTTTCCAAACCATTCCGTGATTCCATGACATTCTGCGCAGTGCCCAAAGAGCCCTTTTTGAAATACTGAGAGCCCAGTATCCATCTGTTCCAGCCACTCGCCAGATCGAGATCCTGGAGCTGGAGGATTTGGAGAGGGAATGTCTGCTGGCGCGGATCCGGCTTACCCTGGTGGAACACGACGTGTCAGCAGCAGCTGTGGCAGGTGAGGGACGTTCAGCCACTCTGTCCTGCCCCAGAGGCAAACCCAGAAGCTGCCAGGGACCATCAAATTCCCATCCCCACCATGAAATCCAGCCACTGACTTCAGCAGGTTCTGACGTGCGTATCAGGAGAACCAATTCAAAGTTTTCCACCTTTTTTTGGCTTTTCCAAGCTGTGGTGGTCTGCAGTGGGGGTGGGATGAGCTTTTCAGCTAGGACAAAAAAAGCATTTTGGAAATTGTGGAAGCATAGAATTATTAAGGTTGGGAAAAGATCTCCAAGATCATCAAATCCAACCTTTTTAAGTGATGAATAGTTTATTTTCCTGGACAATCCTGCTTCATGGAACGGTGTTAAAAAGTTGTCAAAGTTGTTCCTTTTTGGGGAGCAGGAAGGTACAGCTCCCACCTGGAGCCTTTTAGTATCTCTGGTACAAGTTACACAACACATCCACATCTTTCCCCTCTAAATGTCAGGAGGAGGTGACTTCCCAGTGAGGGATTGCAGGGAAAGGATGGAACAGCTGCTTTGAGGGCAGAGTGGCGATGCAGGGAGCCAAGTGCCACAGTTTCTGTGCTGGCAGAGCTGACCTGGTGTCTCTTTTGCTTGAATACAGACCTGTGATGACACTGTCTCCTCCCTAATCTCAATTGTCTTTGGGATCTTTTTCCAACCTTAACAATCCCATGATTCTAAACAGCAGCAGCGTTTGCCTATCATGTATGCTACCTGTGTTCCTCTCCAGTCCCTCTCCAGCTGGTGCCCCATCAGGGAGAGCTCTGTGGGTCACAGCTGCTCTGTCCAGTCCCTTCAGGGATAATTCCTGGGCTCATGGGATGCTCCAGAGGCCAGGAAAGCCTCCAGCCGTGGATTGAGGATTACTGCTGCAGGGTGTTGGAGGCTGTTGGCACCCTGCTGCTGCATCTCTCACTGAGTGACACACGGTGAGGCCCCAGTGAGCACTGGGGTGTTACTGGGGGAGGCTTTACCCGCTCTTCCTCCCCTCCAGGCAACTCCACGCCCGAGGAAACGGTGTCTCTGCTGGTCCGGGCCGGGCTCTTCGACTCGGCCATCACCCTGTGCCAAACCTTCAAGCTGCCCTTGACGCCCATCTTTGAGGGCCTCACCTTCAAGTACGTCCATGTGCCCTCCCACCTCAGCAGATGCAGGGCTGGAGGGATGCAGGGGCTCGGGGGTGGAACTTGCCCAGGAGCCTTCTTTTCCTGCCAGTCCAGCTGGGCTGTTCCTTGGGAATAGTCCTGCAAGGGGTGGCTTTGATGCCGGTGGGAAGGGGCTGGGCTCTGGAGGGACCCACCTTCCCATGGCTTTTGGTCCTGCAGGTGCATCGAGCTCCAGCTGGGAGGGGAAGCAGCGCAGGCAAAGGCCTGGGACTGGCTGGCAGCCAACCAGCTCTCAGCCCTGGTCACCACCAAGGAGTCCAGGTAAGTCTATCTCCACAGCTCAGGAGGAGGAGGATCTGGAGATGGGAGCTCTGTGGGAATCCAGAGGGTCACAGCTCTTTAAAACCCCTAAGGCCAGAACTGTGGGCCTGGGATGTGGGGAGAGCTGTGCTTCCACCCTGTCCCCATCTCACCTGGAGCACACCATGGCCTCACAGACAGGGACAGGAGCTGCTGGCATATGTTCCATGGGGAATTGTTTCCTTGCAGTGCCACAGATGAAGCCTGGAGGCTGCTGTCATCCTACTTGGAGCGTTACCCATCCCAGAACAGCCTGTACCATCGCTGCGTCATCAACAAGCTCCTGGCACACGGGATCCCTCTGCCCAACTGGCTTATTAACAGCTACAAGGTGAGAACAGGGAGACAGCTGTCCCCAAAAACCCCAGAATTCCATCTCTCCCAGAGCTGCTGGATCACCCGCACTCCAATGGACACCTGCCAGGTGCTGCATGCCCGGTACCGAGGCTCAGAGCAGGTTCCTCTCAGCGTGGTCCCAGTGCTGGTCACATTCCCAGGCTGTCTCCCTCTTTCTGGCAGGAAGTGGATGCTGCCGAGCTCCTGCGCCTGTACCTGAACTACGATCTGCTGGAGGAGGCCGTGGATTTGGTCCTGGAGTACGTGGATGCTGTGCTGGGCAAAGGGCACCAGTATTTCGGGATCGAGGTGAGCTCACCTGCTGTTGGGATGTGGCGGGATGTTCCTTGGGGACATGATGTGAGGGTTCCTGTCCCTTCCAGGTCCCTCTGTCCCCAACGTCCCCCACAATGTGGCTTCCCTACACTGCCATTGACCAGCTGCTGCAGGCGCTGCGGGAGAGCAGTGCCAGCGAGAACAGCGTTGTGGTGGGTACCAAGCTCCCAAACACCGGGATGAGGGGACAGGGTGGGATGGGCAGTGGGATGGGATGGGGATCCCTCGTGACTCCTGCCTCTCCCAGCTCTATGAGAAGTTGAACGACAGGATTGAGGACTACCAGCAGAAGGTCAGCGTGGCCACCATGGAGCGTCTGTACTGCCGGCCCTAGTCCGGGTGACATCCCCAGGAGCGTCACTGTACCACTCGGCGGTGCTGGTTTTACCCATTGTTTTTCCATAAGGATCTGGTTCGAGGAGGTGGAGTGCCCGATGGGTGTGTTCCCTCACTGTCCCTTTTGCCGGCAGTGGGTGAGCAACAGAGCTGGGGCGTGTGGCCATGGCACCCCTTGCTTTCCACCTCCTCCAGACATGGAAGTGTTGAGAATTTCTTTTATTTATTGGTATGTTTTTGGATCAACTTTAATAAAATGGAAGCGTTATTTGAGGTGTGCATAAGGATGTGTTGGGAAAAGCAGAGACTGTGGGGCTCCTTTCCCAGGATCATCCCCATATACCGCCCTTGCCCTAGGGCTGGGCTCTAGGGCAGGTTGAAGCTGTAGGGCCCTGGGGAAGGATGGAGCTATATCCCCAATGGATATAGCTCAAGGGAGGTTCAAGGGCAGGGCGAATAGGATAATAAGGGGCTGTAGCCCCCAGGAAGAACTATAGGATTGTGCTATAGGATAGCATGGGACCACAACCCCGTTGGGCAGGACGGGGCTCGGATAGGGTGGGCTCTAGGATCAAGGGGCAGGACCGTGCTGTAGGGCGGGCTGGGGCCGGACCCTCTTGCTCGTCCCCCTCCATAGGGAGCGCGCGCCCGCCGTCCCGCTCCTGGGGGCGCGTCTCGCGCAGGCCCCGCCCCCGGTGGCGTCATTGCCCCGCCCCCTGCGCACGGCGCGCGCGGCCACAGCCCTGAGTCGCAGCCGCCGCCGCCGCCGCCGCTGCCGCCATGGGGAAGAAGGCGCGGGCCGCGCCCGGGCGCCGGCCCATCCTGCAGCTCTCCCCGCCCGCCCCGCGCCGCGACGAGGCGGCGGGACCCACGGGCGAGGGGGGCGACTCGGGCTCCGAACCGGGTAAGGGGACGAAGGCGGGTGGAAGCAGGGGGCGCTTTGTTGGCGGGGCGCGGCCTAGTGCGGCCTAGCACGGCCTAGGGAGACCGGGGGGCCCCGATCCGCCCTCCCCCGCGATCCCACCAGCCTTAGCCCGCCGTAATTGGCGCTTCTGTCCCGCAGATGAGCCCGAGACGGTGACGGAGCCGCCCCGCAACCCGCCCAATCCGCCGCCTCCCGCTCCCGCCGCGGTCAAGGCCACAGGTGAGGGAGCGCCCTGGGGTGAGACGCGGGATTACATCCCCCCCTAAAAAACTAGGGGAAGAATCTCAGGATTTAGGGGTGGAGCGGCCCCCGATGCACAATAATGATAAAAAAAATGGGGGAATTCTGGTTCTAAATGGGACTTTTTATCTTAAATTTGGAGGGTTGATTCTCAAATGCCGTATTTTGGGTCCAAAGCGTGACCCAAATGTAGGAGTTTGGTCCTTTGTGTGGTTTTTTTTCGGTAGTATATGTGGAGTTTTGGTCCTGAATGTGAGGTGGTTTTGGTCCTAAAAGTGGGAGGCTCTGAGGTTCCAGATAGTTTTTGGAGGTGCTGAGTGTGGGTTTTCTGGTTTTAAGAGTGGTTGGTTTTCTCCTAAACATAGAGGTTTTTGTGGGACTGTGTTTGTTCCCCTCTCCATAACCCCGTGTTTTTAACACAGGGTAATTATCTGCGTTTGACTATTATTTTTGAGGGAAGACACTTAACCCTTTCCTAAATAATTCACTTTGGGGCTGGAGTTGTTTCCATTTTAATTACTTTAATTGTGCTGTTATTTCCCAAGAGGCGATTGCTCATTCTTAAATGCATTTTCTTACTCGTTCTTGTACTGATTCCTCCTAAGCTGACCCTGGCACTTGTACAGGGGCTGTTCCCCCTGGGATGACAGTGGCACCACTGGAGTGGAGGGTGGGGGTTTGGGTCAAATGCCCTGTGACAACAGGAGAATCCCCCTGAGGATTCACTCTCCCTTCTCCAGGAGGTTTGTGCCTGCTGGGTGCCTATGCCGACAGCGATGATGAGGAAGGCGAGACCCCAGAGAAGCCAGCCCGTTCCACAGATGCCAACGGCAGCAATTCTACTGACATCGACAGCACTCTGGCAAACTTCCTGGCTGTGAGTGCCACTCCGGCGAGGGCAAGGGGAGGGAGGGGTGGCAGGAGGAGGGGAGTTTCGTGGTCCAAGACATTTTCCCCATCCAGTAAGTGCTTTGATTTGGCTTGGGATTTGCAGCTCAAGGTGGGATGCTGTTTTTACAGGAGATCGATGCCATCACGGCCCCTCCACAGCCTGTTGAGCCCACCGCTGCCTCCTCTTCCTCCTCCTCCGTGCCACCCCCTACGCCTCCCCGCCCGGAGCCGAAGGATTCGGGCACGGGCCCATCCTCGGGCACAGCCAATGGCACAGGCTCAGTGCCAGCCCCGGAGTGGCAGTATGACACCCAGTGCTCGCTGGCCGGAGGTGAGCGCCATTCCTGTCTCCAAAGGGGGTGCTGACAAATGGGTGTCACCGGGGAGAGGGGGGTGACAGGCTGTCCTTGTTCCCCTGGCAGTGGGAGAGCTGGAGATGGGCGACTGGCAGGAGGTGTGGGATGAGAACACTGGCTGCTACTACTACTGGAACACCCAGAGCAACGAGGTGACCTGGGAGCTGCCGCAGTACTTGGCGACGCAGGTCCAGGGCCTGCAGCACTACCAGCACAGGTGGGCGAGACCTCCAGGATGTTGCCCTGTGGGATGTTGTCCCAGTCCTGCCCTTCATTCCCACTCTTCCTCAGCAGCACCGTGGCAGGCACCAATGGCAGCTTCATGACGGCCACGGAGTCGTTTCCTCAGGAGAAGGGGACCCCAGGCAGCGCTGGCCGTGGGACCAGCCTCAGCAAGCGGGAGGTGAAGAAGGTCAGTCATGTGGGTTCTGGCTGCTATGGGGCTTGCAGGCACCTCCTTGGGCTTCCTTGGAAGCAGATGGGATGCTCTGCTCCATCCGCAGCCCTAGGAGGGGCCTGGCAGCATGGGCTCTTTCCCTGGCAGCTGCCAGAAAGCTCACACGGAGTTCATCCCACAGGAAGTGAACGAAGGAGTGCAGGCCCTCTCCAACAGTGAGGAAGAGAGGAAGGGAGTGGCTGCGACCCTCCTGGCCCCGCTCCTGCCCGACGTAGTGAAGGAGGAAGAGGAGCGCTGGAGAAGAAAAGTGATCTGCAAAGAGGAGGTTGAGCCACCTCTGGAAGAGGAGGCAAAAGCGGAAGAGACGCCAGCTGCCCCTGAAGAGCCAGAGCCCAGCAGGGACCCCCTGGAAGACACGGGACAGGAGGATCTGTGCAGCGTGGTGCAGTCAGGAGAGAGCGCGGAGGAGGAGGAGGAGCAGGACACGCTTGAGCTGGAGATGGTGCTGGAGAGGAAAAAGGTAAAGGGAGACGTTTGTCCCAGAACGAGGCCACACATGCAGCCACGGCATTGCTGGGAGTAAACTGGGATGTCGTGTCTCGGCAGGCAGAGCTGCGTGCCTTGGAGGAAGGCGATGGCAGCGTTTCGGGCTCCAGCCCGCTCTCTGATGGGAGCCAGTCGGCCTCGCAGGATGCATCCCGCAGGCTGGCCTCCAAGCGAGGGAAATGGAAACTGTTTGTGGGAGCTGCCAGCCCCGAGTCTGCCAGTCGAGGCTCCAGCAAAACGGGCCGGGAGAGCCCGGAAGCAGGAGAAGCAGGTAATTGGAAAGGCTCCCTTCGGAGGGAGGAGCGGGGGGTCTCCTTTCCCTGAAGACCCACAGAGAGGAGCCGGGAAGGGCTGTGAGGTACGTGTGCCGGGTGGGGACAGGCTGAGGGGTGGCTGTGTCACAGCCCAGCCTCACTGGGATAAGCTGCTTCTCTGCCATGGTCTCTCTATCCTAATTATCCACATAAGCAGGAGGATGCCATATTCAGTGGTTCCTTGGGAGAAGGGACACAGATAGCAGCTGCCTCACATCCCATTGCCTTCCCTTTTCTCCCAACATCACAAACCCAGCCTGCGGCACACTGGGAACTGTCACCTTCCGCTTCAAAAGTTCAGTTTTTGAGATGCCTGGTACCAAACTGCAGACAGCTGAAGTGTTCCTGGAGCCATTCCAGGGCCCCAAACTCAGTGTGTAGGGAATGTAACTCCAGGACTTGGGGCAAGGTAGCCCCAGTTTCTATGGGGCTGGTTCAGCTCCAGGTGTGTGTTTGGACACATCAGTCATATACAACTATCCCTCGTGTTCCTGTTAGATCCCCCAGAGCTGTGCTTCCCAAAATGCACCAACTACAGCATTTTAAGGAACACACTATGCCCAGCAGCTCTGGGACTCCCGGATTGTAGAATCATGGAATTGTTCAGGTTGGAAATGCCCTTTGAGGTCATGAAGTCCAGCTGTTCCCCCAGCACTGCCAAGGCCACCACTAACATATGCCCCCAAGTGCCACATCCTCATGTCTTTTAAATCTCTTCAGGGATGGGGACTCCACCACAGCCCTGGGCAGCCTTTGCCAGGGCTGGACAGCCCTTTCCATTAAGAAATTTTCCCCAATATCCAACTTAAACCTCCCCTGGCACAGCTTAAGGCTGTTTCTTCTTGTCCTATGTCTTGTTCCCTGGGAACAGAGCCTGACTCCGCCCTCCTCTCAGGGCATTGTGGGGAGCAAGAAGGTCCCCCCGAGTGTCCTTTTCTCTGGATGTGCCAGTCCCTTCCCAGCACAAGATTTGCGTGCCTGCAGCACAGAAAGCTGAATGAAACTGCTTTTCCAAGGCAAAACTGGTACAAAAGTGCCTGAAGCAGGCTGTGTCCTGCTAGAGTGGGAGTTGGTGCCTGCCCCATCCTGGGGTTTTTGTGGCCCTGAGGCACCTCTGGTTTAGGCAGGGGCATGAGCTGGGTGACAGCTCTGGCATTATATCAGTGATGACATTTTTGCATAGGAAAATGAATGGTTTTGCCAGAGGGCTTTCCAAATAACCCTGAAGCCAGCTCTTCCCAGCAGTACCAGTTTCCACCTTAACCTGGGGAACAGTGAGCTGTCACTCCAAAATAACCAGTTTAAATTGAGGATCCTGCTGCTGGAGGGTGATGTAGAGAAGTGTCCTGCCTTCCAGTGCCAGGACATGCTGGGAATTGGGGTTTCTCCCCCCAGAGGGCTGTGGGATTCTGTTAAAAACCTCCCTCCTTGGAACTGGTTGCTTTGACAGTGACTTAGTCATCTGGAGGCAAAACCTTCTGGTCTTGGCAGATTTTGGGGACCTCTTCAGTCTTTGATAATTAACTTATTTAATACCTAGTACCTGTTATTGACAGATTAATAACATGACAGATTTTGGGGGTTAGTCTCTTCCTGCTTCTCTGATGCCTGATATTCTAGGCCATGCCTCACTGCTGCTTTGCACTGTAGCAGCTCCAATCCTCCCCTTCTCATGTTATCCTTCTGGAAGGATCCCCACCACCAAAACACAAAGCAGTGACTATCTCTCCTTTTTAATTTCAGGCTCTTGTCACTGGCCTCGGTGGGTCCTAGCTCTTTCCTCACTGTTTCCCACATTGGCTTTGGCTCCGGGCATAGTGTCCAGTCAGCTGCTGGCACTGCCAGGGTGGTGGTGGGATAAGGACTGACCTGTCCTTCCTTCTCCTGCAGCCCCGAGCACAGAAGCAACCGATCCGAGCTCAGACAAAGAGGCAGAATCTGAGGAGCCCCAGGAAAAAGCAAAATCACAAGGGGCTCCAAAAATGGAAGAGGAGGAGCAGGATCTAAAGGTATGGAGAGGCAGAGGTGTGTGTCCGTGAGATGAGGGATGTGATGGGTGCTCCAGCTGCCAGCAGGGGCAAGGAACACGCTGGCTCCCCCAGCCACGTCTTCCCTGGGAACACCGGAGCTTTGGGCTCTGGATTTGGCCTGCCTGACGCTTTTAAAGCTCAGATCCTGGTGTGGCTGCGGGAACAGCTTGTGAAGGAAGGGCTGTGCAGGATTGGGACAATATCATGTCTCCAGTAGGATTCAGCAGCAAAAGCTTGGATGAAAGGAGGGTGCGGGGGGGCAAAGACTGAGCCCTGGGTGTTGTTGTGACAGAGAACAACCAGTTTGATCTTGACTTTGTTTTCACCAATAACAATATTCCAGTCTCTGGCCCGGTCAGTCGTCCCGTTTCCAGGCTGAAGACTCCTCGTCCGTAATCTCTCCGTTTCTTGAGGCTGACGGTACCGCTCTGCCCTTCGCCCGGCATTACTTTTAGATGCAAGCTGGGAAAGCCCTGGGGATTTCTGCAGCATCCTGCTGATAGCTCTTCTCTGAGCCTTGGTTTGCTCCTTTGGCTGCACTGGATCAATTCCCTGATCTATAGCAGAGCTCCAGGCTCTGGGGCAGTATGACAGAGCAGTAGGGGAGATCTTTCCCATTTGTCATTTGGTCCCCATGTCACTTGTTACCCTGAGATCTCCTGCAGCATAAAATTTGGCTCTGGAGTATTTCTGTGACATTGGGAAATGTTGTCACCTCCCTGTGGCAGATGGGGAATCTCCGGCTCATGGTGGAGCCCGGGTGGAACCTGCAGTGAGAGTTGCCCATCCCTGTCCTTGTTTCCCACCACTTAAATAATTTTTCTGGTGTGAAAGGGAAGGGCTTTGGTGGTGTCCTTGTGAAAAATCGCACAACTCTCCCATAAAACAACTCCTTAAAGGATTTTGGGATGTGACATTCTCAGACCAAAACTGAGCCTACCTCATTGCAGCATCCATTTGAGACCTGATTTTTAAATGAATTTATTTAAATTAAAAGAATAAAAGCCTGTGGCAGGGCTGGACTCGCTGGTCCCTTGTGCTGTCCCCCCTCCTTCCGGTCCCGGTGGGCGCTGTGATGGACCGTGTGGTGCTTTTCCATGCAGGATTCCCTTAGAGCTGTCGGAGGAATGCCGGCTCCCTGGGTAACCGGTACCGTTTGCTCATCGGGTTGGGATCTCTCTGGTTACAGGAGCTGTGCCGGGGCCACCACTGCCAAGTCACCCTCTGCTTCAGGATGTTCCCTGGCTTCTCCAGAGCCACGTTAATGTGGGAATTCATATCCTGCCTCGGGTTTCTCTAGGGCTTGTTTGTCTGGCCCATCCCCTCTCTGGAGACAGATGCTGCTTTGGTGGACATTCCAAAGCCTCTTCTGAGGAGTGAAGCTAAAAATAGACATTTTTAGAGCCCTCCTTAAAGCATTGGTGATGCCACTTGCAGGCATCCCTGTTCCTGCTCCTGATTCCTTTCTGGCTTGTGGCTGCTTCCATGCACTGCCCCAGTCAGGGGGATGGACACAGGGATCCCTGTGTCCCCAGACTGGAGATTTCACTCCCATGGGACACTGGGGTTGAGTAGCCGTGGTCGCCATGGGCTGACCTGAGTTTTGATGTAGCTGCTGCCTCTGCTCTGGAGTAAATCCAGAGCTGTTACCTCTTTCTGGTGCTTTCCAGCTGGTTCCTCTGGAAAGTGATTATTTACAGAATCTGGAATCACATCCTGGCCCATTTACTTGGGAAACATTCTTAGATATCTGCTGTGGTGATGGTTCTGCTGTAACTCCAAAGTACCGGAGCAACCTGAGCCCGTGCTGTCCTTCCATACGGAGTCAAGTGCAGTCCATGGAGGAGCTGTCACTCAGCCACCCACACTGCCCTGTCCCTGGGGTGCAGGATGTATCAGGAATTAACAGAGGGGGTGACAGGCACACGGGGTCAGGGTGGCACGTCCCGGTCCCGCCAGGCTGAGGGGCCGCGGGTGGTCCCAGGCGGTGTTTCCCAAGAGCCGCGGGGCCGCAGCTGCCCGATGCTGCTCCCAGAGGGCAGCTCTTGACTCTGCCCTTTCTCCTGGCAGTTTCAGATTGGAGAGCTGGCAAATACTCTGACTAGTAAATTGGAGTTCCTGGGCATCAACAGACAATCTATCTCCAACTTCCACATGTTGCTGTTGCAGACAGAGGTAACCGAGCCTTCGCCCCTCGCTCCGGCCTTGTGTTCCGGAGCGGATCGGATGCAATCCGCCGTCCGAGCACCGGTGCTGCGTGAGCCTCCTGGCGCCTCGCCGCGCAGGGCCCTCCCTTCCTCGGCGGGGGGAGAGCGTGGCTTGGCGCGGAGGTGGGGTGTCCTCCTCCTGGCCCCCCGCGTCCCGTGCCAGAAGGGAGCCTCCCGATCCTCGAGTCCCGTCCCCCCCGGGGCCGCTGGCAGCCCACCTCACCGGCTTCCCCCGGTTCTTGCCCTCTAGACCCGCATTGCAGACTGGCGAGAAGGTGCTCTCAATGGAAACTACCTCAAACGCAAACTCCAAGACGCAGCCGAACAGCTTAAACAATACGAAATAAACGCCACCCCTAAAGGCTGGTCCTGCCACTGGGACAGGTACGCGCTCTCCTCCTTTCTCACCTTTCATCTCTGACATCTCAGACATGATTTGTGACCATCAACCACTCGACGACGCTGGCGCCATCCCTCTGGCAGACTGAGAGCGGCTTCTGTTAGTGCTGGGCAGGCAGAGAAACGTCCGGCACTCGCAGAGTTTGGGCCGGCCACCAAACTGGAGGATCCAAACGGAGTGCCCAGTGCTTTGCGACGGAGCCGATTCCCTGACGGACAGAGCTGGTTGTCCCTCTTACGAGTGTCCAGCGCTGTGGAGGGCGGGCCTGGGGGGTCGCGCATGCGAGAGCTCTGTGAACTTTGCAGGATCTCTGGATCAACTCTTCTGACCAACAGCTCTTCCAAAGGACAAACTTCAACTCCCCGACGGAATGAAGAACAAGATTTCTGTCTCCTGCCAGCAGGTCAGACCCAAACATTTCTTTGTCTATTTGGCTTTCTTGATTAATTTTCCTTTGTTTGAAATCTTTGCTCTTTTGTTTTTCAGCTCCCAGATCCGCTCCCTCTCTCTAGCATTCACTGTGTGTTTGACACCAAGAGTATCATAAAAAACTGCGCACCATGGGGTAGGGGGGCAGCCGCTTCCTTCCATTGGGCTGTTCCCCGGTGCCTCTTCTCGGAGGGCGACTTTTGGCCAAGGCCGTGCTGAAAGTCCCGATGTTAGCGAGACGTCGCCGGCATTCCCGGCCCTCCCCTCCCTCGGAGCGGGGGGCTCAGGGCGATGTTCTCGAAGCCAGCGATAGCAAATAGCTTTGAGCGAGTCGGCTCGGGCCTCTCCTGCCTCTGTCCTCAAAGTTGTTTGTTGCGTGTGGGAGAGCGGCAGCCCCGCTGCACGAGGGTCTCCCCTGCGAGAGCGCACTGCTGTCGTGGGCAGGCCCGCCTCGGAGTGTCGGGGGCGGAGAAGGGAAGCTGAAGCCTCCTTCTCTTTCTTGTGATCTAGGGAGCATAGACGCTATTTCTATGTTAACGAGCGCTCGGGAGAGTCGCAATGGGAGTTCCCCGACGGGGAGGACGAAGAGGAGGGACAGCGAAGCGCCGACAGAAAACCCGACGGTCCTCCAAAGCCACCTCCCAAAGACAAAGGAGAGCGCGCCGAGGAGCCCGCCGAGCGCCCCGCAGGTACGCCTCGCTGGCAGTGGGGAGTCCTGGCCCCAAAGCGGGGGGTGGGGGGGCAGGGCACTCCATGGTGGCGGTGCCTCCCAGCAGGACCATGGGCAGGAGCAGGCGGCACAGACCGGGGTGTTCAAGCCCGTGGCAATGTGTGTTCTTCAGGCTCCCTTTGTAAAGAATCCTTCTCAGGCCAAGTTCCTGCTACGTCTCTCATGCCGCTCACTCCATTTTGGACTCTGCTTCAGTCCTCCGTCCCGGTCCTCCAACCTCCCTTGCCTTTGGAAATGCCTCCGCCACCTCCGCCCCCGCCAGACTC
>VZTE01001998.1:0-14382 GCA_013397775.1 Eulacestoma nigropectus | reverse complement strand
GGAGTGGAGGGGGGCGCGTTGCCATGGCAACGGAGCGGAGCCGAGCCGGGCCGAGCCCGGCCGAACCCGGGGCCGAGGCGGGCCGAGCGGTACCGGACTGAGCCGAACGTGGAGCCGAGCGGTACCGGACTCAGCCGAACCCGGGGCCGAGGTGTTTCGAGCCGGGCCGAACCTGGGGCCGAGCGGTGCCGGGCGGTACCGGACTCAGTCGAGCGTGGGGCCGAGCAGGGTCGAACCCGCGGTCGAGCGCAGCCGAGCGGTACCGGACTGTACCGAACCCGGAGCCGAGCGGTACCGGACTCAGCCGAACCCGGTGGCGGAGCGGTTCCGAGACGGGCCGAACCCGGAGCCGAGCGGTACCGGGCGGAGCTGAGCGTGGCCCGAGCGGCTCCGAAGGGGTGCTGAACCGGTCCGAGCTGTCCCGAAGACGGTCCGGTCCGGTCCGGTCCGGTGTAATAGAAGCCCCCTCAGGCGCTGCCCCCGCTGGGCCCCGCTGGGCCCCGCCGCCGCCATGCTGATCAAGGAGTACCACATCCTGCTGCCCATGAGCCTGGAGGAGTACCAGGTGGCCCAGCTCTACATGATCCAGGTGGGGATGCGGGGCTGAGCATGAGGGCGTGGGGGAGCTGCGGGGCTGAGCAGGAGGGAGCTGAGGGTTGCAGGGGTCTGGGGGCTGAGCCCAGGGGCTGCACAGGTCTGGGGTTTGTGGGGCTGAGCCTGAGGGGGTCCACAGGGCTGTGGGGCTGGGCATGGGGAGCTGGAGGGGTGCAGGGATCTGGGGACTGAGACCGGGTGGGGTGCAGAGGGCTGAGAGAGGCTGGAGGTTGTAGCCTGGGGAGTGCAGTGGGCTGTGGGGGAGCCTGAAGGGTGCAGGGGCTGAGCCTGGGGGTGCACAGGGGGCTTTGAGGCTGAGCATGGGGTGCTGGAAGGTGTAGGAGGGCTGTGGGGCTGAATGTGGGGAACTGGGGAGCTGTAGGGCTGAGCATGGAACCTGGAGGGGCATGAGGTGGCCTGAGGCTGATCCCAAGCAATTGGCAGGTTGCAGGGGCGTCAGTGAGGTTTTGGGTGGGTTTGGGGCCACCGAGCCAAGTGGGGGGTCCTGTGAGCATGTGTGGGGCTGGTGAATGCCAGCACATGGGGATGGGAGTGTACGGGGACCCTGGGCGCCTAAGGGGGTCTCGGGGCTTGGAGGGGCTGCATTGAGCCATCATCTCTGAGCAGAAGAAAAGCCGGGAGGAGTCGAGTGGCGAGGGCAGTGGCGTGGAGATCCTGGCCAACCGGCCCTACAGCGATGGCCCCGGGGGCAGCGGCCAGTACACCCACAAGATCTACCATGTCGGCTCCCACATCCCCAGCTGGTTCCGGGCGCTGCTTCCCAAAGCCGCGCTCCAGGTGGAGGAGGAGTCCTGGAATGCTTATCCCTACACACGCACCAGGTGGGAGCTGGGAGGCAGCATGGTGGGCTGCGGGGCTGGCTGTGCTCCTGGGCTCAGTCTTGTGCCCCTTCAGGTACACGTGTCCCTTCGTGGAGAAGTTTTCCATTGAGATCGAGACATACTACCGCCCGGATGCGGGGCAGCAGGCCAACATCTTCAACCTGAGCGTGGCAGAGAAGAGGCAGAGGATTTTGGGTGGGTATGGCTGGCTTGGGGAGCTGGGCAGGACCCTGTGGCTGCTGGGATTCCCACATCGTGCTCCCGGGATGGGTGTGTGGGTGTGATGGGGCCTTAGGGGCTCGGCTTCACTCTCTGTGCTGATCCTCATGTTTTGGGGATGCTGGAAGGGAAGAGCTCCCTGGATCCTGTGCTCCCTGCCCCAAGCTCCCTGCCCGCTCCCTCTCAGGGCTGCTGAATTAAGTTCCGCATTAAAAATACTTTCAGGGACAGTTTTGTCCTCTGCCTCTTCCCTTGCCTCTATTTCTGTTTGCAGCTTCTCCTTCCTAGTGCCAGCCTGCTCCACTCTCCTTCTGTGTCCCATCCCCGTTCTGGCGTGGATTTGCCTTCTCAGTCTCTCCTGGTGTACATGGGACCCCACACCTGGGTCCTGTGGGGTGTTTCAGATCAGCTGGAGCAGGGAGAATTGAAAAAGCATGTCCCCATTTTCCTACCCCCTGTCCTGCTTCTGCCCTCCCCAGGGCTTTTCTCCGGATCGCTATCTGGCTCCTTTCTAGGGGGACTGGTGGGCACAACTGGGAGCTCGGGGAGGGATTCTTCCCTCTCTGGCGGGTTCCCGTTCCCAGTGGTGTGGATGTGGTCAGTTCAGGCGCCAGAGTGTGGAGTGTGACGTGCTGCCTCTTAAAATGGAGGCCTAAAATAGGCACTCGGAGGAAATGATTCATCTGACCTATTTCTTTCCCCGGCTCTTGCGGCACTGGGAATGTCCGGCTGGGATACCGATGGGTTGGACCTGGGGGCAGGAATTCTGCCCCTACCGCCCCTGGGAAGCAACCAAGACCAAGCATACGGCATCAGGGCATGGCCCCATGCCTGTTGCCTGGTTTTTCACTCTAGTGCCCATCCTGTGGGCGTTCCACAGGGCAGTCAGCATCTCTGGTGGCTGCTGCGTTCCACATGGAGCAGGGTTGGAGTGGGACCAGCCCCAGTGTGGATCCCGCTGGGATTTTCTCTGTCCTGGTGTCTTGTAGCACTGACAGATTTAAACCCCTCTCACGTTTCAAAGGGCGACGGAAAAACATGGTCTGGGCGATCCGCAGGGATAACTGCTTCCTTGGCAGCTTCCTCCCAGTGGCAAAAGCAAAGGGACTTGGATTGTGATGGGAATGACACTGCCAGGAGCTGCTTGGGGACAGCAGGTCCTATCCCAGCTCTTTGCTGCTGTTATCCAAGATGCTTGGCATCATGCTGTGCATTGCATCATTTTTGTGGATTCAGGGCATCTCTAGTTTTCTTTTTCCCCCATTTTCAGCCCAAGCTGGAGGAAGAGAGGCTGACAGGACCTTGGGGACATCAAGGGGAGCAAATAAATGCAGGGTTTGGCACAGCCTGGGAATGGGGACAGTGCTGCGGGACGGTACTGGGAGCCAGTGGGGTGCCCTGGGATCCCCCAGACCATGCTGGAGGAACCCGACCTGAAGACAGGGCTGGAAAAGCCAAATTCTAGGAGATTTTGTGCTGGATTGAGCCCGAACGGCTGTTGGATTGTGTTTTCCTGGGTGTCATTCATGAGCCTCTCCCCAGTCTTGGGAGGTCTTCCTCATCTGGGGGAGCTCACCCTCGTTTTGGGAGAGGTGACCTCTGTTTGGGGAAAGGGTTGATTGCCCTCCCCCCCAGCTCTCCGGAGGCTCCTGTGTCACGTGGTGGTTTTGCTGTGCCCTGTTTTTGGGGGACCCTCGGGCTTTTTGAGGGAGGAGCCGGGAGCTGTGCCGAGCTGCCCCATGCGCTGTCCCCGTCCCCAGCCCCCACGTCCCCCAGGGTGGCTGGGATCACTGCAGCTGCCAGATCTGACAGCTAATGCGTGTATGTGTGTCAGCCCCGGCTCTCCACACGCTCCCAGCCCCTCCTTCCTTGTGCCACTCCTCCCTCCTTGTGCCGCTCCCTGGAGTGCCGGATTGGAATCCCACGCTGGGACAGGGATGTCTTTGGCTGCACCAAGGGTGTCTGTGATGTTCCAACCTTGGGATTTTGTATGTTTTATTAGGAAATTCTTCCCTGTGAGGGTGGTGAGGTCCTGACACAAGTTGCCCAGAGAAACTGCGGATGCTCCAGCCCTGGAAGTGTCCAAGTCCAGGTTGGATAGGTCTTGGAGCAGCCTGGGATAGTGGAAGGTGTCCCTGCCCATAGCAGGGAGTGGAATGAGATGATCCATAAGATCCCTTCCAACCCGAAACCATTCCAGGATTCTGTGATTCCAGAACTCCAAGATTTTAGGATTTTAGGACAGAGAGTGTTTGCTGCCAGCTGTGTTGGGTGCATGGCTTGTGGGAATAATTTGACCTGATTTTTGTCCCTTTTTCCTTGTTTTCCTACCTGTGCCCCCTTGCCAAGCGCTGCGGGGTGACAAGCGCTATTCCCCCCACAGACACCATCGACATCGTGCGTGATCCCATCTCCCCCGGGGAATACAAGCCCGAGGAGGATCCCAAACTCTACCACTCATCCAAGACGGGCCGGGGGCCGCTGGGGGATGACTGGCTGGAGGCGGCGGCGGCCAGCGGGCCCCTCATGTGCGCCTACAAGCTCTGCAAGGTGGAGTTCCGATACTGGGGGATGCAGTCCAAGATTGAGCAGTTCATCCACGACGTGGGTGAGTTCGGAGCCGTGGGTTGCTGGAGCAGCCGTGGGATTGCACTGGACTCACTTCCCCCCTTCTCCCCCCAGGTTTGAGGAAGGTGATGCTGCGCGCCCACCGCCAAGCCTGGTGCTGGCAGGATGAGTGGACGGACCTAACGATGGAGGATATCCGGCAGCTGGAGGAGGAGACGGCACGAATGCTGGCACAGAAGATGGCCAAGTGTGGCGAGGGCGAGGAGCCACCCATGGCTGGGATCAGCCCCGAGGGGCGGCCGGAGCCAGACGGGCCTGGCAGGCAGGAGGAGGCCGAGCTGCAGGCGGGGAGTGATACCCCCTCTGATGATACCTTTGCCAAGCAGTGGTCCACCTCTTCCCGGTCTTCCTACTCTTCCCAGCATGGAGGTGAGAGACCAAGTCCGGTGTGGTTATGCCCTGGATGCTGCGGTTCTCCATAGGAGATGTGTCGGGACTATTTTGCCTGGCTTGGGTCTCCTGGGCTGGGGCTCTGGGTGTCCCAGGTCTGGTCCCAGATTTCTTGAAGGGGCCCTGGGTGACCCAGGGATGGTCCTGGATCTCCTGGAGGAACTCTGGATGACACAGAGATAGCTCCAGATCTCCCTAGGGGGTCTGGGTCCAGGACCAAGGGGGAGCTGTGGGGCAGGAGCGGGGTCTCTCTGCAGGGGGCTGTGAGTGCTGACACCCCGCGGGTGGCAGGGGGTGTGTCTCCTCAGAGCCTGTCGGAGTGGCGGATGCAGAACATTGCCCGGGACTCAGAGAACAGCTCCGAAGAGGAATTTTTCGATGCCCACGGTACTGGCACGATCTCGAGACAGGCTGGATGGGGGCGAGGGCATCTGAGGATGGGAGTGCAGGCACAGGGGTGTCCCCTCACCCATGCTTCCCTCCTCCCTCTGCAGAGGATCTCTCTGACAGCGACGAGGTCTTTGCCAAGGAGATGACCAAGTGGAGCTCCAATGACTTCTTGGACACGCTTGAGCGGCCGGCGGAGCTGGACGAGGCACTGGGTGAGCGCTGGGGCTGCTCTGGCCCCAAATCCTGGGGTGGGTGTCCTGGGGAGGGGCCTGACTCCCACCTGGAGACCCCAACTGGCTCACCAGGGCTGTGTGCTCACAGGGGATGGAGCCAGCGCCACCAAGGGGGATGGTGAAGGATTGGGAACATCCAGCTTCCCTGAGGTGCGTGTCCCCTCCCTCAGGCCGTGCCTTCCTGCCGTGCTCTCCGACTTGACTGCTCTCCTTCCTGCAGGGCGGCGCGGCAGAGAGCACGGAGCAGATGTGCCGGATCCACGCACTCTTCCTCATCCTCCACAGTGGGAACATCCTGGATCAGGGAGCGGGCGAGCCAGGCTCCAAGCAGGCGGATGTGCAGACACTGGCGGCCACCTTTGATGCTGTCACCCGCGTCCACTTTCCCGAGGCACTGGGACATGTGGCCCTGCGCCTGGTGCCCTGCCCGCCCATCTGTGCCGCAGCCTATGCCCTCGTCTCCAAGTACGGATTCCCGCTGGGAAAGCAGGGGGCCGGGGAGCTGGTGTCCTTGGAGTGGGGACTTTACTTCTGGTGGGACACTAAGGTCTGGGGATGNGGGATGGGATGGGATGGGATGGGATGGGATGGGATGGGATGGGATGGGATGGGGATAACTCCTTGTGCAGTATCCTGGGGTGAACAAGCATTGTGCAGAGAGATGGGGACATCAGGGCAGCATGGAATGGCATGGACTTGGATGGGATGGGGATAACTCCGGATACAGCATCCCGGGTGAGCAAGTGTCTTGGGATGGGATGGGATGGGGATTACTCCTGGTGCAGCATCCCAGGGTGTACCAGTACCATGCAGTGGGGTGAGGACATCAGGACAGTCCTGTTCATCCCTTGCCATGTCCCACTCAGGCTCAGCCCCTACAGCCATGACAGGGACAGCCTGTCCAGCAGCCAGGACCACATCCCACTGGCAGCACTCCCGCTGCTGGCCACCTCCTCAGGCGCCTACCAGCACGCCGTGGGCACCGTCATCGCCCGCGCCAACCAGGCCTACGCAGCCTTCCTGCACTCCGGAGAGGGCACTGGCTTCTGTGGGCAGGTGAGGTAGAATCTGGGGGGAAGCTTGGCTCTAGGG
Source organism: Eulacestoma nigropectus (assembly GCA_013397775.1). Lineage (NCBI taxonomy): Eukaryota > Metazoa > Chordata > Aves > Passeriformes > Eulacestoma > Eulacestoma nigropectus. Next base: position 7,994 of record VZTE01001998.1, on the reverse strand, counting down.
TCCAGCTGTGACCCTGCATGGAGTGTTTGGGGGTGTCACCCTTCTCGTGAGTCCGTGGTCTCTGCAGGTGGTGCTGCTGGGGGACTGTGTGGGCGGCATTCTGGGATTCGATGCCCTGTGCCAGAGCCGGGTGGGCTCCGGGGGCAGCCGGAGTAGCAGCCGCCGCGGCAGCCTGGTGAGTGCCTGCACCCCAACACCCCGTGGGGAGGGTTTGGGGGTGCACTGGGGGCTATATGGGGTCTGTGTGTTTGCTGCCTCTCCATGCAGAGCACGGAGCCCATCTCCCCAGAGCAGTGTGGCGGCCTGGACCCACTGTCTGATGGGACAGAGGGAGCACCGGTACTGGGCCAGGCCAGCCCTGAGCCCCCAGGAACACAGGGGGACAGCCAGCAGCAGAGCTCCATGTGCAGGTGAGCCCAAGGCTGGCTATCTTGTGCTTTGTGGAAAGGGTGTAATTCCCATCTGCTCCAGGCCGGGAAGGAGCATTTCATGGAGGCTGCCTGCCCTGGGGTGATCTTGCTGGAACTCCTCTGGGATAACGGGGCCACACCAGGCACAGCTTTGCCTTCAGGATGGTGGGAGCGCGATGTTGCCACCCCTCCCCATGCCCATTGTCTCTGCTGTCCCAGCCTGCAGGCCAGCGAGGCCCCGCTGGAGGCAGAGGCACCCCGGAGCAGCGCCATGGCGCTGGATGGGGCAGAGGGTGCCAACACCCGCCTCGAATTTAAGGTATCCGGCTTCTTCCTCTTTGGTTCCCCACTGGGGCTGGTGCTCGCGCTGCGCAAGACCGTCATGCCTGCTCTGGACGGTGAGGATCCCTGCCTGCTGCAGTGCCAGCCCCTGATCCTTTCCTGCAGGGCTCCAGGCCCTGAGTCATGCTCACCCCACAAGCCTGAGCTCCCCAGGACCATCCCAAAGAGCCCTGCTTGGGTTTGAGCCCCTTGCATGCCCAGCCCTGCCTGTGTGAATGTTGGTGGGTGGCTGAGTGTCCCTGCTCTGTGCCAGCCTCAGCCTGTCCCCAGTGCCCCAAATTTCCCTCTCCAGCCTTTCCTCTTGCTGTGTCCTGCTTTACCCCTCCCGGGTGTTTTGTTCCTGGTGCCCCCCAGCCCTCGTGGATGCCCCTGACCCCACTCTGTGCTGCAGTGGCCCAGCTGCGTCCTGCCTGTGAACAGATCTACAACCTCTTCCACGCCGCCGATCCCTGCGCCTCCCGCCTGGAGCCCCTCCTGGCCAAGGCCTTCCACGCTGTGCCCCCCCTCAGCGTGCCCCGATACCAGAAGTACCCCCTGGGTGATGGCACCTCGTCCCTGTTGGGTGAGCAGGTCCCTGCCAGGCACCCTGGGACCACATCAGGGTACCCAGAGCACTCACAGCCTGGCTGGGTGGGGGGAGAGGGATGTGCAAGCCCTTCCCACTGCTCTGAGGCTCTCCTGGAGGCGGGTCCTGGATCCCCTGTCCCTGGGGATTCTGGGTGTGCTCACCCAGCTCTTTCTGCAGCGGAGGCCCTGCAGACACACTCTGCCCTGTTCCTGCCCAAAGTGGATATGGCTGCCCCCCCTACCCCCACTGGCAGCTTCGGGGGCTTCTGGAAGGGCAATGAACCGGCAGAGCCCCCCACTCCTGCCAGCACCAGCGAGGTTGTCAAGAGTAAGTGTCATCCCTACCCACCCCATCCCATGCAGGCACCTCGGGCTGCACTACACGGGATGAGGTCCAGAAAAGGCTTCATTCCAGCTCTCTCCACAGTTCTGGAGCACTGGTGGGGCCCGAAGCGCATTGACTACTCTCTGTACTGCCCCGACGCCCTGACTGCCTTCCCCACCATCACCCTGCCCCACCTCTTCCACGCCAGCTACTGGGAATCCTCTGACGTGGTGGCCTTCATCCTGCGCCAGGTATGGTGGGCACGGTGGGGTGGGCGGCAAGCCGGGGCTGTCAGAGACTGAGCCGGCGCCATGCTGTCGGCAGGTGATGGAGAAAGAGGGGCCGCAGCCAGCGGAGAGCGAGGAGAGCTCCATCTACAGCCCCGCCATCCCTCGGGAGAAGTGGCAGCGCAAGCGCACCCAAGTGAAGATCCGGGTACATGGCCAGTGGGAACCCACCTGGGGCATGCTGGGGTGTGTGGGTTCTGGGACAATCCCACAACCCAGTGGTGTCCCTGTGGCACCTCAGGAGCTCCCCCAGGAGCTGCTGAGCACCCCATGTGCCTGCAGAACGTGACGGCCAACCACCGGGCCTGCGATGTGATCGTGTGTGAGGGCAAAGCACAGGTCCTCAGCGGGCGCTTCATGTACGGACCCTTGGACGTGGTGACACTGACTGGGGAAAAGGTACAGCTGGGCTCAGGGGGCCACCAGGACCCCTCAAACAGGGTGGGGGTGTCCAGGACCAGGCATGGGGCTGGTGTCACCTACAGTAGGGGAATGATGTGGTTAACAGGAACCCTGTGTGGGATGGCGGGGGAAGGTTGTAAGGACTTGCAGGTGGGGACACAGCAGAATATGGCAGTCCAGCCTGTGCCCAGCCTGTTTCCCTCTCCCAGGTGGACATTTACATCATGACACAGCCGCTGTCAGGGAAGTGGCTGTACTACGGCACCGAGGTGACAAGTGGCAGCGGGCGCCTGACCTTCACCATCCCTCCAGACAAGGCTCTGGCCATCGGGATCTACCCTGTTCGCATGGTGGTCAGGTGAGGTGTCGCCTCACTTCCTCCTCCAGCCCTTTTGGCAGAGCTACACCTGCTGCCCTGGCAGCAGAGCCGGTGCTGAGCCACCACCTCTGCCTTTGCAGGGGGGACCACAGCTATGCCGAGGCATACCTGACTGTGGTGGCCCGTGGCACTGAGTCCGTTGTGTTCAGCATCGACGGCTCCTTCACTGCCAGCGTCTCCATCATGGGCAGTGACCCCAAAGTGCGAGCAGGGGCTGTGGATGTTGTAAGGTGGGTGCCCTTCAGTCAGCGAGTCAGTCTTCCCATTTTTCACAGTGTGGTGACAACTCAGTTGGGGGGTGTCAGAGCAGGGACAAAGGGGAGGGTATTCCACCCCTCCCTTGTGTCCAGCACTTCATCTCTATGCTGGCGCCCTGTTGTGGAAAATAATCCTCTCTGAGTTTGGATGTGGTCCCCACAGCTCTGCTGTACCTTCCCCTTGATAAAATCCCTGGGAACAGGGAGGTTTTGGAGGCAGCACCCACACATGCTGTGTTGGGAGATCCCAGCTTCCCACAGTAGGACTGTCTCCATACAGGCTCCTGGCAGCCACCCATGTCCCCTCCTAGGCACTGGCAGGACTCGGGGTACATGATCATCTACGTGACGGGGCGCCCCGACATGCAGAAGCATCGCGTGGTGGCCTGGCTCTCCCAGCACAACTTCCCCCATGGCGCCGTGTCCTTCTGTGACGGGCTCACCCACGACCCGCTGCGCCAGAAAGCCGCCTTCCTGCAGAGCCTGCGCACCGAGGTGGGGATGGAGACGCTGCCGGGAGGACACAAGGCTGGTGGTGGGGTGGTATGGGCTGTGCTGAAGCCTGAGCACCTCTGCATCCCGGTGGAGATGCTGGGAGCTGGACTGCGCTGGCATGGCAGAGCTGGAAGCTTCTCAGGGAAGCTCCCAGCCATCCCTCTTAGCATGAGGGTGTCCCAGCCCCTGGGGGTGGCTGTCCCTGTGGGAAGGGATGTTGCCTGCCCTAATGCTCTTGTCCCTGGGCAGGCAGAGATCTCCATAGTCGCTGGCTACGGCTCCACCAAGGATGTCTCCGTCTACAGCTCACTGGGACTCGCGCCAGCACACATCTACATTGTGGGACGGGCCGTCAAGAAGTTCCACAACCAGTGCCAGGTATGGTGGTGGCAGGGCTGGGGACAGACTGGGGATGCAGGAGACGATGGCTGACCCCACCAGCTGGCTGTGGCCACTGGCTCAGGCTGTCTGTGTGTCCTGCAGTTCCTCTCCGAGGGCTATGTCGCCCACCTGGCCCAGTTGGAAGCCGCAGCTCTGGCCCACTCCCCCAAGGGCCCCCCACGACCCGTGCTGGGCAAAGGCACCTATGGCTGCCCGGCACCTGTTGACTTCCTGCGGAAGCAGAGCCAGCTCCTGCGCTCCCGGGGCTCCAGCCAGGCAGAGCGGGATGGGGGGCCCCCCTCAGCACCCCCAGGCTTGTCCCGGGCCAAGTCCCGCAGCGTCAGCCTCAAGCTGGAGGGTGAGGAGTGAGGGTGGCATGGCCATGTCCCCCCTCCACTGCATCCCTGATTTCCCAGCAACGAGCACCTGGGGACGGAGCCGGTGCTGGGCCACGAGCCCATAGAAAAGAGATGAGGTTGCTGGGTCCCCTGAGACCAGGGGGTGCTGGGAGATGGCTCTGAGCCCCCTTGAGGGCCAGAGCAATCCCCTCAGGACTGAGCCACCCTGGGTCCTCCCTGCTGCCCCCAGCCCCCTCCCCTCTGGTCCTTCGGGGCCGTTGGGCAGTGCCCAGTGGGGTCTGTGCCCCAGGGTCATTGTCCCTGTGCAGAACTGGGGGGCTGTGGCTGTGCCCCAGGGTGAATCGTACCTCCCCACCTATTTATTTCCGTCCAGTGTCACGGGGCAGGGCTGGGTTGGGGTTCCAGAGTGGTTCCTCTGTTCCCCCCCTTTCGTTTCGGTGTTGAATAAAGAGATGTGACGACAAGGTGCCAGGACCCAAAAGTCTGCTCTGTGCCTGTGGCACCAGGGTTCCCACCCACCGGGAAAGCCCTGAGGAGCCTCCAGGGACACCATGTCCCACAAGGAGGTGGCCGTGGGGCACAGCAGTTGGGTCGCAAGCAATTCAGGACAAGGGAAAGAGCCTGGCATGTGTGGGCTGTGCCAGTGCTGATACCCTCCCCCTCTCCGACTTGGTTTCCCCTCATTTACTTCCAGCAGCAAATTTTTGTAGTGACCAGGGGCTGTGACTGGTTTTACTTGAGTTTATCTTGGCATAGCATGACCAGAGGTTTATAGAGATAGCAGGAACAAGCTGTTATTCTATATAAAATATTCCTGACACTAACATGACAAGAGGAGACACTGGTTTGGGATGATAGCAGCAGCCTGGAGAAGTGACAATGGCATGGCACGGAGAACAGGCATGAAGGGGTTGGAGCCGGGGCTGAGGCTTGGCACTGCCCCTCCATGGCCACCATAAAGTATAAAAACATCAAATAAGTGATAAAAGTTGGCAGGGAGCAGCAGGCTCGTGTCACCCACACATCTGTGGCGTGATGATGAGCAGAGTCTAGAGCCCAGCAACGAGCTTCAGCCATGTGCTGCGATGCTTTATGCTGCCACTTAAATGCCTGGCTGTGTCCCCAGGCCATGGTGAGCTCCGGGACCATTTCCACTGACTTCAAATAAGTAAAATCTGTATTAAACATTAATAAACATCCATGACCATTCCACATGTGGAATATCTAAAAGAACCTGTCCCGAGAGCACTGGGCTCTCCCTTGTGGCCGCAGACTCTATTGGGAGAAGATGCCCTTGAAGCGGATCTTGTCTTCGGCGTCCTTCTCCCGCAGCCGCGCTTCCAGGCTCCGCAGCTCCTTGGAGACCACGGGGCGCAGTGAGGGGTCGAGGGCCAGGACTTTGGCGAAGTCAGCCTGTGCCTCGGCCACGTTCCACACAGCCGCATGGGCCTTGCCCCGCTTGAAGTAGGCCTTGACATTGTCTGTGGGGAGAGAGCTGGGATCAGCGGAGTGTGGTGGTCTCCTGGTGCCCACCACAGCCACCTGGGATGGCCCGTGGCTCCTTACCCTCGTACTTGTTGAGGATGGAAGAGCAGTGGTCCAGCACCTCATAGTACTCCTCACACTGCAGCTTGCACTGGCAGTAGTTTAAGAGCAGGGGTGTGATCTTCTGGTCGAGCTCGATCCAGTCCGGAGAGCCCGGCTGCTCCTGTGGCAGACAGAGCAGGGAGTGTGAGGGGCAGCTCTCAAGCCCTGCATTCCCAGGGATGCCTGTGTGCATCCAGGGAGACCCACCTTCATCTGCAAGTTCTTGAGACAGGCGATGGCATCATAGTATTTGGCAGCTGCCTCGGGCACCTTGCCCTGCCGGTACAGCTCATTGCCTTCTTTGTGGATCTGGGGCACGGCCTGGAGCTTCTCCTCATCTGTCATGGCCCATGGGTCCTGCTGGTAGGAGCCGGGTGGCTCCACCTGCCAGCATCCCATCATGGAATCAGAGAACAGGATCATGGAATTGTTTATGGTGGAGAGGACCTCTAGGATCACTGAGTCTTGCACAGCCAAGGCCACTACTAAACCACATCCCACATGCCACATCTGTGTGTTTTTTGAACAGTTCCATCCCCGAGCTCCCCATGCTGGCACCTCACCTTCAGCACCTCGATGTCGAAGATGAGGGGCTGGGGGTTCTTCTGGAGCTCGTCGAGGTCGGGGTACCCCAGGGAGTAGTGCTCGTGCATCTGGGCGATGCTGCAGCAGTGCCGCTGCCCCTCCAGCGGGTCCTTCCCTGCTGCGATGTTCCGCAGGCTCTTGGACACCAGCGGGTAAAGCACCACGTGCTGCGGGAGGGAAGAGAGCCGGGATTTGGGGAGGGAGCGGGGGAGAATATCGGGATGCTCCACCCTCGCAGCCCGCGGCTGCAGCGTACCGGGGCGCCGCAAGCCACGCCCCCAGCGCGGGCCACCGCCCACAGCCCAAGCCACGCCCCCCGCAGCTGCCGGTCCCGCCCACCTTGGTGTCGCAGCGGAAGCGCGCACGCTCGCCGGGCCGCATGGTTCGCAGCGCCGCTTCCCACACCGGCAGCTTGAACTTTTTCCCTGCGATGAGCTCCATGGGCTTCCCCCGCGCCCTGCTATCGTCCACCGGCGTCTCCTCATCGCCGCACCGCAGCGTCCGGTAGTGGAAAGTGGCCTGAACGGGCAGGAGGAGCCCGCGGCGTTACCATGGCGACGCACACGGGGGGGGGGGACGCGCATGCGTGCCTCCCCCGCCGCGTTCCGCTTCCCACATCCCCCCACCCCGCCCGTCCCCCCGCGGACCTGACCTTGGTGCCGTCGCGGAAGTCCGGCAGCGGCCCGCTCCCCTCCTGCAGCACCTCCTTGTCCACGCCGTCCGCCCGCAACTGCTCGACCTGCTGCGCCATCGCGCCCGCTCCGCCCGCGCCGCCAGCCCTGGCTCGGCCGCCTCCGCCGCCGTTCGGCTCTTTCCGGATAGTCGTGGCTGCGCGGGGCGCCCCCTGCCGGCCCGGAGGTGCCGCTGCGGGGCGGGGGCTCCGGGAACGGGGCGTGGCCATGGCAGGGGGCGTGGCCAGCGGAGGCAGCGGCGTACCCGGTTTCCACGTGGTTCTCCTCGTTTCCCGTCTCCCCCCACCCTCCTCGGGTGCTATTCCAGGAGACACGGGCGGCATTCCGGAATGAAAAGTTCCTGTGACACACTGCCACCTCTAAGAAGGGGCCACGATCTAGGATGGGTGGTTGATAGCGTCGCCGGGACCCACCATGAAGGTCCCGGCCCCCCGCAGGGACAGCGTAGCCTGTTCGTCCCCTCCCGCCAGCGCCGGCCGGCTATCCGTGCGGGCAGGAAGGATCGGCAGCCACGGCAGGGCCGTGCGACACCGCTCGGAGGGCGACACCTCAGAGCTCACCAGGGTTCAGCCCAGCCCACAAGCCATCCCGGGGTGATAGTAGGACACTGGCAAGTTACAGGACTCCGGTGCCAAACAGAGGCTGGTGGCCGTTGGAGATGACTGTGCTGCTGCAGAGTGACCCGGTAGGGAACACGCTGTTCTGCCGCCACTGTCTCTGCCCAGCCTTGCCGGAGAGGTGGCTCAGCCCCGTCCTCACCCTCACATACAACCGAGACCTTCAGGGAGCTCCTGCTCCCCCCTTCTACACCCCTTGTTTTTCGGTGGTGTTTGGTCCTCGCTTACCCAGGTGGGTCCCCCAAGAATCAAGTGGGCTCTGTTCCCCCCCACTGTGGCTTCACCACGGGGCAGGGGCAGCGCGGAGCC
>VZTE01001994.1:181596-194513 GCA_013397775.1 Eulacestoma nigropectus | reverse complement strand
ATTAAATAAAAAATAAATCTGAGTTGCTTCCTAAGCCAGGCAGTCTGCCGGAGTTCTGCACGAGACAGCTCCAGCTCCTACACCCTCTGTAATTGATTGGGTTTTTCTTTAACCTGGAAGAGATATGGTCAATTAATATCTGAATCTCTCTCTGCAAGTGCAAAACCCTTCACAGACAAGGCTCCAATCCCTGCTAAATCACACATTGTCAGAATTGCAAACTGCATTGTTTCAAGAGAAAAAACAAGAAAAAGCAATTCTGCTTCCAATGGCACATTTCAAGAGGAAGCAGCAGCAGAACTGCATCTGTGTTCAATTCAGACGTTGTGTGCCAAGTGCTTTGCTCACAACTTCTGAGCGTGAAGGGCATCGTCAGCCCGAGCGCACGCAAACGTCCCCGAAACTGGTGACAAACCAGGAGATCCCAGCTTGACTCACCAGAACGAGCCATACCAGACAGAATTAGCCATCATTTACACACGTTTTGTAACGTTTTCTTCTCCCCACTGTTTCTCTCCCACATATTTCTGACTTTTAAATCCCCCAGGGAAGAAGTCTGAGGAACTGGAACGCGGTTAACAGCCAACTTGCAAATTTTAACATTAAACTGCGATCTCAGGCTCTTTCAAAGCATCCTGACTCACCAGTCCCCCAAACACAGATGTGTACACATACCTGACTGCATCTCCTCTCCCTCTTTCACCCTACAAATGTGGAAAAAAAGCCTTTATACAATTCACCTTCTTCACCTGTGATCTGATCAACTTAAAGCTTCCTCTGTGGAAAAAACCCTGCTCAGGCAAGGGAAGAACAGACACCTGTGAGAGCAGTACCTTGAGAGAAATTTGCCTTAAGAAACCCACTTTTTCCCAGAACTGCTCAGATTGGAGCTGCTCAGTGTTTTCTACCAGGAATGGGGTACCCTGATCTGTTGAACGAAGTTCAAAAAGCCCCAAACAACAATTAAACCTCCAAACTAATTAAAATACTGACTTTTAGACAGATAGCAATAATTCAGGCAAGAAAAGCATGTGAAGGAGTCTGGTTTAGGTCTCAAACATCAGGTGTGAGCTTGCTTGCTATTTTTAATTTAAGAAAGGCCACACCTCTGGATATAAACATATTGACATGTTTAATACCAATTTATTAGGGTATATAAGAAAGAGCAACATTTTTACAGTTGTTGGCATTGCCAGCAGGAGGCTGAAGTCTTGTTCACAATTTAAGCAAATGGTGTTTGAATGGTAACACCCAGGTACCACTGAAAGGGAATCCCGTGAGGGAAAGTAAAGCTGAGAGTGGAAGGAGAGACAGGGGAGTTCCTGGCCACAGAGCCCTTCTTTCCTCCTTCTGAGCTCTTCAAACTCCAGTCCTGATCCTAAAGTACCTCAAGAACCATGGTTTGCTTTTGATTAATTGAGGAGTTTCATCCCCAAGGATGTGTTTAGCATTGTGAGCACATTCTGTCTGAGAGGTGAAAGTTGGTACTGAGATATGCATGTGTCAGACAGCTATGAGCACATCCCTGGTAAAACCCAAGGATGGAGATGTGCCAAGATGGGATTTATGGGATTTCTTACCCAACTCCTGCTCGCCGGTCTGGTAGCAGTGAAGATCCTGACTGTGGTTTCCCCAGTCCTCCTGAGAGTATTCCTCCATCGTGCTGCCATCCGACTCCAGCTCCTGGTACAAGCCGCTGCTGTTGATGAGGACGGGCTGGCAGGGCTGGGAGTCCCATCCTCCCTGCCCAAACACCTGCTCCAGCTGTTCAAAGGTGTAGCTGCTTTTCCTCTTGCCAACGCCGTGCTCCTTCACGCGGCTGTAGCACCTGCGGAGGGTCTGAGAGAGAACAGCAGCTCAGTCAGGGGGTGTGGGGTTGGACGAGCACACAGGCACTCACACACAGTCACACAGGCAGAGTTTAGGGCTTTGGGGCTTATTTCTGCAGGTCATATTTGCCCCACACTCATCAGCAATGCTCCCAAATTAATCTACACCCACCAGGAAGCATCATATATATCCGATATTCCCGCTTAGCGTTAACATCTATGACACAGGACAAGTTGTGTAGCAGCTACAGATTGCTCAGATTTAACTTGGGTGATTTATTCTCTTTCCCCCTTAAAAAAAAAAAAAAAAAAAAATCCCCGGATCTGCTATGGATGCAGGGAAAAAATAAAATAAAAATACCAAAAGCCCCCCAGTCAGAGACACCAATCAGCCAGGAAAACGCACACCTACTACGAGGAGGAGAAAGCAGAGTTGATGTTGTGCCCACAGCTTGGAGAGGGGGAAGCAGGGAGGAGAGAGAAAGGAAAACAGAAAGATGTCCCCCAAAGCAAAGACAGTCCAACCTTCCTTACTCTGGTAAGAAGACACAAGGTACAAAATGGATATGCCTAAGCTATTCAGCTAGGAAAATATATGTTACTTACATATTTTTGCATTCCTTACTAACTCACTCTGTCTCTTGTGAAGCTGCTGAAATTTAAAAGAGGTCAAATCAATAATGCTCCCAGTTCCCAGACTTTGATATCAAGCATCAAGTAAGTAACAGCACTGAGGTGGCTTGGTATGAGCAGCCTCTCAAACAGAGCTGGGGCAAAACCTCCCACACGGATGCCAAAGCCTCACCCACTTTTGGTGATCCCTTTGACATCCCACACCAAGGGCTCAGCCACTTCATTGCTGCTGGATAAGCCTACGGTTCCATCCACGTTTTCCCCCTAATCTGGAGCAAAAGACAATACTTGGGGGTAAAAAAACTAAAGCTCCCCTCATAACCCTCAATGTGGTTTTAATTCTACCACTGCTCTCATTTTGAAAGACAATGATATGCCCCAGGTTTGCTGGATCTTGGTTTTTTTTCGGATTGGTAAAGTGCTAGAAAACATTAATTTTTTAAAAAATTAAATTTATCAGATTGCTGAGGTTCTAACTTGAATGGCAAAGCTGTCTCTGGAATTCAAGAGAGGCATTAATTTGGGAAGAACTAGTCCTGTTACTTTGCTTTCTGCAGGAGGACTGTAACGGACACATCATTACAAAAACTACTTGGTTTTTTTCCCCCCAAAGAAAGGAACTTTTAAAACTCCAGAAACCTGGAACCTACCTAATGCTCCTCACACACTGGTTTAACAGCATCAGCAGCAAAGGGATACAATTCTAACCAGTTTCCTCCTGAGATTCAGAGCCCTGGGGGCAGAAGCAAAACTGCTAAGCAGCAAGTCAGTATTACCCTGCTGTTTTAAACAAAAACACACGAAAATAACACAAAATAAAAAATAACCCATATAAACACACAGGCAGCAACAGGCACGAGTTATTCCACGGTTTAAGGTGGAACCCTTCCCACTTTTGCCATAACTACCTCAGGATAAACAGGCAGATCCTCTTTAGATGGACACCAGCATATTTTATATTTCTGCCTGCGAGCAGGGTGGAAAACAACCTGCTATGGCAACCTAGAACCAAAACCCAGCCTAGAAACCTGTTGGTATTCACTGGTGCAAAGAGAGTTCCCTCAGGCCGGGGTATAGATACATCTGGTTGTTAGAATTCAGTTCTCTCACTCCAATTTCTCTCCTTTCAGCTCAAATCTCACTGAGCCATAAGGGTGAAGTCATTTCACTCCCAGACTCTTTCTAAAATCCACCCAAGTTAGATTTTTAAAAATACATTTCCCAAACCCATTCTTGTATCTGCCCCAGCTTCTCCATAGGAGTTAAACATGGATTTAGAGCCTCCAGCTGAATTTACTAGCAGCCTTCAAGCAAAACAAACTGTTTCCAAAGCATCCCTACTCTTGGCCAAGCCCTCTGGGAATGCCCGACACCCTCAGCCACTCTATTTTCACACTCTATTTTCAGCATGTGCTTCAAACACCTCTCCCCACCAGTGGGGTTATGAAGGATCCCACACTGGGTTGTAGCCTTGTAGTAATTAATTATTTCTGTCAGGCTGCAAGCTGGCTTATTTTACTATCAAAATAATTTAGCAGCAAGTCAATGCAGACTAACAGAAAAACTAAAGGGAGCAACACAGGAAGGAGGATGAAAATAAATGAGCAATAGTGTCACTGCTCATTACTCTTAAAGATCAAGATACTTTTGGAGGTACTGCCCAGATGCTCACCTGGCTGTGTTACCTCCACTTCTGGAAGCAGATAACCTAAAATTTGAGGGAGATAATCTCAAATATAGGGCTTTCCAAACACCAAAAGGCCCGTGGCCAAGCAGCTGGTGGTTCCTCGGTCTTGTGTGCTGGAGAATCAATATTCCTGCTAGCTCTTTCTTCTTGGAGGCTCTCCCCAGTGTCTCCAACAGGCAGTCCCTACAACTTTTCCTGACGTTCCCTCCAAATACCATAAATTGGCCTTCTTTCATGTAAACCCACAGGCTTCTCTTCTTCAGAGAGCCTGGGAAGACCTAAATAATTGCTCAGACCTCAGGAAACCTGGACATTTTATAATCCTTAACCTTTCTCTCACCAGGTTATTCTGATCTCCAAGATCTAAGATCTGTTTTTTTCTTACGCACCTCCTCTATTCCTGCCGGTGTCCAGCTCAACTCCTGCTCCGTGGTTCCTAAAGTGCACATACAGATATTGATACAGATACAGAAAGCAGGAAATTTAGGACAAGTAACTGAAAACAGACCTGATCACTGCCCAGTGACTGCTCAGACTGGAAGAGACCGAGGCTTTTGCTTATTGTTCTGCAACACTGCCTGTAACACGAACACATATTATCCCCGCTTAATTTATAGTCAGGAAAACCAAAGGAGGAGACAGTCACAAAGCTCAATGTGGATTTTCTCACCATTTCTAACTCACGAGTCCTCATCTCTACAAGTGAAGCCACCGAAGAACCTGGAGCTCTGCAGGAACTGCAGGATGAGGATGAGAAAAACCTTTAGGAAGGCTGCAGACATGGTCCTCCTTCCAGCAAAAAAGTAAGATGAGGGAGAACCAGACCACAGCAAGCTTTTCATATATAACCTGAGGTCGTCCAACACAGGGAATTCCAGATCCTGATCTGAGACATGCTCTTATTCAGGGAGAAGCTATGGGCTCTGCAGAGCAGTTTGGTGGCCTATGGCTGTGTCCACATTCATCTGTCTAAGCTGATTAATTGATAGCAGCCTAAAGGGGTCCTGATGTCCCAGAGCACCACTTAGCACAACACTCAGCTTCAAAGATGCTCTTTTAGTTAATGGAAAGGAGCTCTCAGCTTTATATCCTGAATTAAGAACAGCAGTGTCAAACAGCTCCCTCTCTCATCCTCCCAGGATACTCACAGGCAACACAAGGTGAAACTACACTGGGACAAAAGAAACAGCTCTTGAAGCCTCGAGTGGTTGTATCCTGATATACCCAAACACATAAGGACTTCCTGAAGGATTTGGCTCCAGTACAGTAGAAAAGTGATGGGAATGCCCTCTTGATTGAGGTAAGAACCAGAGCTCTCTTTGGACAATGAAGAAGCAAAGGCACCCTGGCAGACACAGGAAGGGATGTCAGTCGAGGCAGGGTAGACACAGGTTTTTGTTAGTGAGAGCTGGAACCCAACAAAAACTCACAGCCACTACTGCCAATTTCTAAATCACAATTAAATATAATAAAAAAACCCTTTTTCCTGGACAGGAATTATTTACAGAAGGGCCACAGCCAATTGCAGAGGTCAGCCCCCATGAGACAGGACTTTGCCAGCAGCCAAGAGCAAACGAAGCTGGGGTTTAACAGGCTGTGTCCCATCAGGGTGAGGAAACCAGTGAGCTGTGGTGCCACAACAACAGACCCCACAGTGCTGCGGGCTCAAATCGGCCACCTGGGGAGATGCTCCATTGGTTGCTGCTATCAGAATGCTGAGGAGACTCAAACCATTCTCAGGGATTTGCTGCTAATTGAGCCAGACCCCTAGAGAGGAGACTCCAGCACTGCCTGCAGAAAGGCTGGCAGCTGGGCACCTCTGTCTCTTGATGCTCTGAGCTCGTGGTTTTCTTAAACCAGCACTGGATTAAAAGAATAGGAACTTGTTAGAGATTGAGAAGGCAGAGAAGCAAAACCCTCCTCCAGACCCACCAAGCCAAAAACTTTGTAAAGAGTTTAGATGTAGTGGATGGTCCTCCAGACAGAGCTCAGCTTGCAGAGGTCACTGAATCACAGAATATCTCAAGTTGGAAGGGACCCACAAGGATCATCCAGTCCAACTCCTGCCCTGCACAAACACCCTAACAATCCCACCACATGTCTGAGGGTGTTGCCCAAATGGAGCTCTGGCAGGGTCAGGGCCATGACCATTCCTTGGGGAACCTGTGCCAGTACCCAACCACCCTTTGGGAAAGAACCTTTTCCTGATATCCAGCCTAAATGGATGAGATGCCTGAGTAAGGTTCAACCAGCTCCTGGCACAACCTGTTCAAGCATTACTTACTTCGGAGCAATGAGGGCCACACCTGAGCAGGTTACCTTGCCTTCAGAAACAAGCTCATTCCGAAAATCAAACTTCAACTTTCATGCATCTACTGTGATCAGGACAAACATCATTACACCACTCATAAAATCAGACTTTTAAGGAAAACCCAAACTGCAGCAGCCTGGATGAAAAAATTGAAATACCAAAAGTGGCTTGAACCCCAATTTTCACCACTGGGGGTGAAAGGTTTGGTAACAGGTGAGACCACAGCAGTCCAGAAAGCATTGTTTGCTTGGCCCCCAAATTTATACACTCAGCAAGAGGAAGGTAAGCAGGAATGTGCCCCTGTGACAGCACTTGAAGTGGAGTGCAAGAATCAGGAAGATTTTTAACATCTTCCCAAGTCCTCCACAGTCACAGAACACTACAGGAAAAAAATATGTGTGCCCAATCTAGGATTTAATGTTCACAAATCTCCCTAAATGAGATTTAATGCTCAAGTTTCACAAATCTGTCCTCCTGCAATGAGTTCCTGACCATCAACTGTTTCTGTCTCAACAAGAGAACCTACCAGCTCGCTCCCAGCTCTCTCTGGGAATCATTCTGCACCCATGGAATGAGCAGTGCATGGCCCAGGTACACCAGAATGATCAGACCAGAGTATTATAAACACACAGCATGGCTGCAGAAGCCACTGGATTGTAAAGACACTTGTCCTGCATGTGCAAATCAAGCCAGATTCTTACCAGCACTCTGCAAATGCCCCGGCTGAGTGCAAATCCAAGAGGGCTCGTTCCACGTGACACTCATTTCCCAGAAATGCTCCTCTGCCACAGCCCCACAAAGGATTGAAACAAAGAAATCTGCTCTTTGTCACTGCAGAATTTCTTTTTCCCAGCTATGTCTGCAGGAAGTTGCTCCCACCTACCGGAGCACACGAGATCCTCCAGTGAGAAGCTGGGTTGCTGGGAAGGATTCAAGGAATGGCAAGAAACAGCCCAGCCTGGAAAACCTGGCACATCTGAAACTATTTAAGCCAAGGAAAGAATGGGAGGTAACTTGAACACCTGCACACATCACAGACCAGGGAGTTAATGGGATGGGGAGCTGGGACTGAGATAAACTCAAGATAAAGATAAACCACATTCAAAAGAAATAGAAACTCAGAATCATGGAATTGGGTTGGAAGCGACCTTAAAGATCATCTCATTCCAACCCTCCTGCCATGGGCAGAAACACCTTCCACTAGACCAGGGTGTTCCAAGCCCTGTCCAGCCTGACCTTGGACACTTCCAGGAATGAGGCAGCCACAGCTGCTCTGGGCAATCCATGCCAGGGCTTTGCCACTCTCACAGGGAAGATTTTTTCCTAATATCCAATGTAGCCCTGCCCTGTCACTGGGAAGGCATTCCCACGTGCTCTGCCGCTCCAGGCCCTTGTAGAAAGTCCCTCTCCATCTTTCTTGTCAGCTCAAATCAAAGTTGCTTTGAAGGTGGATGGTTGGCTGGTTGCTATGAAATGCACCAATGCTCCACCATTTGAGATCTCTGAATTACAAAGACAGCCACTCCAATCAACATCATTGGACCCAAGGATGGAATTCTGGCAGAAATCCTGTAACGTCCAGCAGCTCCCACTAGATCACAGCAAGCATCGCTTCTGAGACAGTTTTGTTGGAGCAGCTTTTCCTGCCCTAAAAAACAACTCCATGCAAGATTTACAAACAGACTGTTTACATCACAAAGCAGCTGAAACCACAGCCCTCTTACAAACAAGCCCCGCCATGATCACATTAGAGTTGCTTAAAGCAAAAATTACCAACAGCTGATAGTCAGGTGTAATTTTCCATCCCTTCCCATTTCATGTGGGTTTGTGGCACTTCCAGCTAGTCTTTGTGCCTATGTTCTTTCTGAGCACTGAACCAGCACCTTCAAGGCATTTATTTTCCTTTTGAAAAACAAATTAGTTTTGTGGACAACCACAACCCAGCCAAAACCTCCAGTCACCCATCTGGGGGGAGGAGGAGGTCGCTATGTACAGAAAACCCAACAACAGCAGAACTGGATTGGCAGTGATACTTGGGAATTCCTGCAGTCAGGAGTTAAGATGTTGGAGCTGCTTCTCTTTGAATCAGTGGGTTGGCATTGACTCTGGGAAAGGCAAAAGAAAAGCAGAACTCACATTTCTGCAGTAGCTGAAGAAATGACATTTTAAAAATGCCCTCAAATTAGTTTTAACAGCAACTTCTAAGAAGGGTTTTGTATCTGATGGGGAAAGGCTCTCCAGCTGTGCCCGCAGCCAGAGGATTTCCAGCCCTGAAATGCTCTCCCAGCCCAAGTGAGCAATGTGCCACCAGGAGGATGACTCTTCGATTCCACCTTCCATAAAGATGCAAGCAACAGAAGCAGAAATTCTCCCATGGGTCTAAAAAAAGGCCTAAAATCTGGAATTGAAGAAACAACTGGAGCCCATTATTTCAAGAACATTCCTTTAAAACAAAACAAGCCTTTATTGCCTGAAAACGCCCCTTGACTCGGACAGCTCTGACTGCAACGCCCGAGCTCACGTGAGCTTTCCCAGAACATCCCCTGTCACTGCAGCCACTTGGGATGGCTGGAAGAGGGTGGAACTATGAAGTTCCAGCACACCTCTGGAACATATTCCATGTACCCTATGGACTGCAATCTCCAAGCTGTATAGCCTTCACACAACAGCTTCACAGCACAAGGCAAGGGCTCATTTTCCCATGCTCAAATTCCCAGCAAACCCCCTGCTGCCTGGTTGAAACAGCATCGCCCGGCGCAGGGCACAGGATCTCAGTGAGGCTGGAAAGGGTTTGGCCAAATAGTCCATCACCTGCCTTAAAACCCTGGCTCTAAGGTCAAACCTGAAAACTAAAAAGCTCTCCATGTGCTGCTGTAGGAAGGTGATGAGTTTCAGGGTAGACAAACCAGGCTAAATCCGTGCTCAGGAACATGGGGAATAGGAAAGGGCTGGATGAAAAGAACAGAGAGTGTCACTGAACAAGCAAGGATTAAGGACAGAACGTGACTTGTCGGGACGAGGACGCTGTGGTGCACAAGACAGCTTTTCTGGGAATGCAACAGGCAGAAATCAAGACGTTCCATTCTTCCTGCAGCTCCCAACCGCGGAGCTCCCCAAGCCACCTACCTCAGAGTCACCAAGTCGGACTCAAGGTCTCTTTCCAAAGGAAAAGCTGCTGGAATGGTTACACGCGAATCCCTAAATTTGAAACAGACCCTTCCAGAGCGGCTCCAACCTGACAGCGGCCTCGTTCCAGCTGCTGATGTGCAGAAAAGCACATGCAGATGGTGGGAGATGGGCAAAAATCTGCATCGAGACCTTTCTGCACACCCTGTTTGAATTAAGAGAGAATGCATCCATGCCATACAACTGGGAAACCCTCTGCTCACAAGCTGATTTGCTCCTTTCCAGCTCAACTGGCTGTTGAGAGTCAAGATTTGGCTGTGTCCAGGGAATGCAGGTGTTCCAAAGGAAAGCAGTACTGCGTCCTTATCTAAAATTCATTTATAAAACCAGCTGAACCTGGAATGTTTGGAGCACCATTTATTATCCAGCAGCAAAGCCTCATGCTTCTGTCCCCTGATGGGCATTAAGTATCCTACAAAATCATGGAAACACAGAACATTTTGGGTAATAAACGGAACAACGCAGCTACGTGCTCCTTCATCACCATCTCCCCAGTCCTGTTTTCAGTGTGGATTCCAAAGCGCCTGTGCCCTCCTCTTGTTCCCGCAGCACGTGACAGTCCTCCTGCTCCGTCTCAGAGAGGAATCCACTCACGACCCCTCCACAACCAGAAGTGACTTCTGTTTGTGGTGGACCATCGAAAAGTCAAGCAGCCAATCCTGCCTGGAATCCTATAAAAACTGGGATTTTAGGGTTGGCAACAGCTACCACAACGATCTCCATAATCCCTGTAACAAGGTAAACTCTTGGCACCCAGGAGAACTTCCAGCTTTCAACAAACACTCATTTCCCAGCAATTCCAGGCCCAAACCCACTGAGAGCCCAAAGGCTTCTGAAGAGCCACATTTTTGCTGCTCCAGGTGACTGTGCTGAGGAAGGCCCCCACTGAGCATTAGAGTGTTGAAGGAGAGCCCACCCCAAAGCACTGCAATCTAGAAACATCTAACAGGTCTGTCAGGAGCTGCTCTTGGGGATAAATATCAGCCTTGAGCTCTTTTACTGCTGTTTGGTGGGTGGTTTCTTCCAGGGTTGAACATTTCAGGGGCAAAGATGTGTTCAAGCTTCACTTCTGAAGGGAAAATGGGAGAATCCAAAGTCACCAAAATGCTCCTGCAATCAACTCCATCCGACAGCACTGTCCAAACCCAAACAGCCAGTTCTGGGCTGTTCTAACAGCGAGATGACTCCTCACAACCTGCCAGCATCCCCCAAAGCTGCGGCCAAAATTGGGGCTGGGGGCCTCAACAGTCACTGCACTGACTCCCATCACAGCCCAAAACCACTGGACAAAGCCAAACTGCCCCAAGGCACTTTTCCATCATGCATCTGCCTCTGGCAAAGCCCACAGGTTTGCAGAAGAGCTGATTCAAGCAACAAGCACCTTGAAAGCCACCAGGAAAACAAGGGGCTCCAAGAGGCTTCGCAGTGCAGCAACGTTCCTCTCCAAAAATAGCTGGATGTGTTCAAGGGAAAAAGATCCCTGAGCAGCAAATACACAGACATGAGGAAAACACATTGAGAAACCAAAACTCCTATAGAAAGTGGGTTTGTTTTGAGTGTCTATTTCCAGGACAGGCTGTTCTAATCAACGGGGATCAAAGTGGAAATCCCTCACTTACTCCCAGGCATTCCTGATGCTGCAGCATCCCTTATTCCATGGATTTTGCAACTTAAAAGCAGCCCAGGTGTACACACCTGGATGGCTCCAGCCCAGCTGGGCTAGCAAAGGTGTATTTAAGGGACGGGAAGAGGAAGGGAGAAACAACCAGCCCCCTGAGCCCCAGCAATAACAACACGTTCATTTTTCACTCCACCAGCATTTGAAGTGGCTGCAGGAGCGTAATGGGTCAGGAAAGGAGAAATCAGAGTCAGAGGGAGATCAGGGTGTGTAATTCACCCTCCCAAACATCATCCACATTTACAAACTCAAACCCCACAGCGATTTCCACACCATCCAAATATCTCCTCTGTAAAAGCGGGATTCACGGAGTGACTGCTCCCAACCCAGGCACCAACCCAGCCCTTTTTTCCCAGGGAATGATGGAACTGGAAAGACCCCTCTGCAAAATACAGCCCATGGGGCTGTTTATCAATTACTCAAGAGCCAGGGAAGCCACTGGATTCTACAAAACAACTCCACAGCAAAGGACAGAGCCAGGAGTGCAAGAGCAACCGGTGCCACCCCTTGTTACTGGGGGAACTGGGACCTCCATTTTCCCAAGGGGGCTACAGGGAGCAGCCAGCCCCAGCCCCTCATGGACAGAGGATGCTGGAGGACACGTGAGGGGACAGAGTCAACCACGGTGCCCACAACACTGGGGGCCAAAGGAGGAAACCCAGGGGATGTGGTGGTCCAAAAACCCAGCGGAAGGATCCTGCTGGGGCTGTCCCCACGAGGAGACACAAACAACTGGGATGCTGTGTCCATCCCCACTCAGGACCACGGGATGCTGCTACAGCCCATCCACACGAGAGGAACTGAACCCATGGGACGCAGTGCCCGTATCCCAAAGGTGCTGCTGGAGGCTGCGGATGCAAGGGAGGAACTCAGAGGACATGGCACCCAGGAGACACCAAGGGAACCGCGGGGAGCCAGGCGGCTGAGCCAGGGAATGGGATACCCTGCACCCGGGGCAAAGGCTGGGCTCACTCCTGGGGACAACCGTGCCAAGGCCAGAGAACGCTCCAGAAAACTGCAGCATAGAGACCCCGAAAGGCCAAGCCCTGGGGACACGGTGCCCCCAAACCCAGGGCCAAAGGACCGGCTGAGCCAGGAGGATGTCCACAGCCAGCGCCAAAGGACGCTCAGGACAAATCCCGAAGGGACAGAGCGCCCGGGACACGGGACCAAAGAATGCTCAGGAGAACACCTGTCCGGGGAAGTGACCACAGACCGCCCCGGGAGCTGACCCACCCGCGGGCGGGCGGGCGAGCACGGGGACCCCCCGGCCCGCTCTCCCGTCCCGGGCCGCGCCGCCGCCCCCCCAGGGTACCTTGATGCGCTCCCGGCACTGGGACGGGGTGCGCTCGTAGCCCAGCTCGGCCAGGGCGCGGGAGACGCGCTCGTACATGGCGGGCCCGGGCGCTTTGCTGCCGAACACGGT
This sequence comes from Eulacestoma nigropectus, assembly GCA_013397775.1. NCBI lineage: Eukaryota > Metazoa > Chordata > Aves > Passeriformes > Eulacestoma > Eulacestoma nigropectus. Next base: position 181,763 of record VZTE01001994.1, on the reverse strand, counting down.
GCCCGCACCCTCCAGCTGCTGGTACCGCGCCTCCACCAGCCGCTCATTGCCCCACACGGCGATCAGCGCGTTGGTCTCCGCCGGCGTCCAGGACATGCCGCGGCAGGCGGCGGCAGCGGCGGCGGCGGCGGCGCCGCCAGGAGAGAAGGAGACGGAGGGCGAGGCCC
>VZTE01001994.1:146589-181133 GCA_013397775.1 Eulacestoma nigropectus | reverse complement strand
GGACCGGCGCGATGGGCGGGGCACGTGGTGGGCGTGGCTATAAATGGGCGTGGGCGCGGTGCGTGGAGTGGGCGTGGCCTGTTGGTGGGCGGGCCCGAGGTGGGCGGGGCCCCACCGGGCAGGGTCCCCACAGACCTGAGGGCGGGGACCCTCCGCCCCCCCCTCCCATCGCCCGGGATTTGCCTTGGCCTGAGGCCCCCGAATGTGGGGCCGAACATCCCAAAGGTGAGGTTTAGCACCCCCGACCTTGGGGCTCAGCATTCCCATCGCACTGGAGCTGAGTTGGCCCCCGCGGGCCAAACCCTTTCCCCCGCCTGAGCACCCCTGAGGTCTGGGGCTTGAGCACCCCCAAACGTCGTTATTGAGCATCCTCCGGGAGCTGAGGCTGAGTTCGGGGGGGCACGGACCCCTCTTTTCCCTCCGCTTCCTGCGCCGGCCCTGGTGTCTCCGAAACCCCGGGACCCCAATTAACGGGGACCGTGATTGATGAGCCAGGGCGCGGCTCGCAGGGGGTGGGGGACACCCCAGCTGCGCCCCAACTCTTCGTTAAGCCGAGACTAACGAGCAGCGAGGAGATTCCTCCTCGCCAGACCCCCTCAAAAGCCCCCCCCCCATCCAAGGGGGGTGGTTAGAGAGGTCCTATGGGACCCCCGCCCGGATTGGTTAATTAAACGCTTTAATTAGGGCCGTGTTGGTTAAACAAATGGGGGAGGGGGGGAGGATGGAAGGGGACATCCCCCTGCCTCTGTCTGTCCCTGCCGTCCCTGCCCGCAGCACGGCGCGAAGCGATCAGGGGTGTAATTATGCCCCTCTAATTAGCGGGATTAGGGGCTAGCGGCGGCGTGAGGCTGCGGATGGGGGCGGGGAGCGTTAACCCCACACTCCATCCCCCACCCCGACCAGGCCGGGGCGCGGGGCCGGCGGGCTCTTTGTCACCGGCTGCTGTCCCCAGGGAGTGTTCACAAGGGACGTCCCCAGCGCCTGTGTCCTCAGAGGGATGTCCCCACCGCTGATGTGTCCCCGAACGGATGGCCCTGCTGCCACCACATCCCCGAGGGTGTGATGAGCCAGCGTGCCCCCAAAGGGATGTCCCCGAAGGGGTGCATCTGCCCCTGGCATGTCCTCAAAGGGACGTCCTTGGTGCCAACACATCCCTAAGGGGTTTCCCTGCTGCCAGAATGTCCACCCGCTGTCACCACTGTGACACACCCTCAAACGGACATACCCCCGGCTGGTGTGTTCCCAGAGGGATGTTCCCACTGCCAGCATGTCCCCAGAGGGATGTCCCCAATGTCAGCCTCACATCACGCCCCCAAAATGATGAGTCTGCCACCATCATGTCCCAAAACAGAAGTCCCCACTGCTGGTGTGACCCCAAGGGGATGACTCTGCTGCCACCGTGTCCCCAGAGGTGCGCATCCACTTCTCTGGAGTGTCCTCAAAGGGGTGCCCCCACTGATGTGTCCCCACTGGCACCCCTGTGGCATGTCCCCGAAGGGATGTCTCCACAGCCAGCCCTGCTCTGTGTCCCCAGAGGGCTGCACCCGCCGCCGGCCATTCTATGTGTCCTTGGGGACAGGGTCTCCAGAGGGGTGTCCCCACTGCTGGCACATCCTCAGGTTGCCATGCCAGCTGCCAGTGTCCCCGCGGCTGTAGACCCCCATCCCCAAGCCCCCCGGAGCTGGCCAGACCACACTTAGAGGCCCGGGGAGGGAGGGAGGGGCGGGCCAGATGCAAATAAAGGTGGCGGTTAATTAGGGCCTGAACACTCATTACGGCCGAAAGCAGCTGATTGCGATGCAGCTCCGAGTCCCGGCAGCGCCATTTGACCGCGCGCTAATGACACGGGGGTGGGGGGCGAGGGGTGTGCGGGGGGACATCATGGGGCCCCCCCAGCCCATCTCACCCGCACCACCTCCGCAGTCATTCCTGGAAGGAGCAGGGCCCGCGCTCGGCCTGACTGCAGCGGCGCGCCCACCCCTGCCATGAGCTGAGACCGTGCTCAGCCAAGGCTCATCCCTGCCGTGAGTTGTGGCAGGGCCCAGTCAAGATCGCCCCACGCAATGAGCTGTGGCCGTTCTCAGCTGGGCTCACCTGTGAAATGAGCTGAGGGTGTCCTCAGCCGGGATCACCCATGCAATGAGTCGTGGCCGTTCTCAGCTGAGACTCACCTGTGCAACGACTTGTGACCGTTCTCAGGCAAGGCTTATCCGTGCGACGAATTGTGTCTGCTTTTCAGCCGAGACTCACCTGTGCAATGAGTTATGGGTGTTCGCAGCCAGGGGTCACCCGCGACATGAGTCGTGGCCGTTCTCAGCTGAGACTCACCTGTGCAATGAGTTATGGGTGTTCGCAGCCAGGGGTCACCCGCGACATGAGTCGTGGCCGTTCTCAGTCGGGGCTCACCCATGCAATGAGTTGTGGCCGTTCTCAGCTTCTGGGGGTGTGCGGAGGGCAGGACAAGCAGCTTGGGGAAGCAGCGGGGAAACACCCCCCTGGTCCCCAACACTCTCCCGCCGTCTCGTTCCACTCAACCTTCCGATTCAACAGACATAATTAAAAGTCCGCCAAAAAGCCGAGCGGACAAGTCATTAGACCCAGAGCAGTGTGTTCTGCAATTTACTGACCTGATTGTAATTAACCTCCTGCCGCCAAAATACGCTGCTGAAAAGAAGTATAAACTTATTAGTGGCGACGGTGGCTAATTAAAGCGAAAGCTGTAATTATCCCGAGATGTGGCCGCAGGCAGGAAACTGATGAAAGGAGAGAAAAGACGCTCGATGCAATATTCGGAAGGACGCGGGGATGCCGAGCGAGGCAGCGCCCTGCTGCCGCGCGCCGGTGCCCATCAGCATCCTGAGCGCCTGCATCCCGATCCAGCTGCCCTGCCCGCTGCACAAAGGGGACCCAGGCGGGCTAATTCGGCGCGGGGGCAACCGGCACGCCTCCCTCTTTGTCTCCCTTTCATAGCCAATATTCCGACCCCAGATGGGTTAATACATAATGCAGACAAGCAAGTAATTGCTTGCCTTTGTGAGGCCGTCAGCGCTGGGTCCCCGGCCCTCTGATCCCCCATTAGCGGCCATGCAAACAAGCCTTCCACCCAATTAAGCCCAGCTTTGATAAAGCCTTTCCCAATGATGTGGCGGTCCCAAACTAGCGATTCGCACATGAGCCACTACCTGTTAAACCCGGCGTCGGCTTCCTTCGGGGACGAGCATCCCTCGCCTCTCGCCATGACCCAGCTGCCGAGCTCTGCCCGGCTTCCCCTGGCCCTGAAGGGAGGCTCGGCTGATAAATGATCTCGACAAACTCTATATTAAAGAGGTGGAAATGGGATGTTAATATACCCCAAGCCGCTCGTCTCGAGAACACATGGGCTCCGGCTTTCCAAAGATGCTGGTAATGAGGCGGGCTGGGATGCCCGCGAGGAGATCTCGACCCACCGGCCTCCTGCGCCTGCCAGGTGTGGAGGACAGACAGCCTGACACCCGTCCTCTGAGGCATCCCAACACCGTTCCGCAGAGGCTCCATGAGTCATCCCCTAAAGCATCTCAATCTGCTCACTGAAAGCATCCCAGCAGCATGCCCTAAAGCATGCCAGCGCGCTTTCCTGGAATATCCCAGCTTTATCCTTTAGCACACCCTGGCATCATCCCCTAAAGCACTTCAGTGCATTCCCCTAAATCTTCTCAGAGTCACCCCCTTAAGCATCTCACTAAGCTCTCCTAAAGCATCCCAGCATCATCCTCTAAAAAATTCTGGCACCATCCCCTAAAGTATCCTGGCATCAACCCTTACAGCATCCCAGTGTCATCCCCTAGATCATGCCAGCATATTCCTCCAAAACATCCCAACGTTATTCCTTCGCACACCCTGGCATTGTCCCCTAAAGCATCTAAAGCATTCCAGTGTGCTTCCCTAAAGCTTCCCAGCATCATTCCCCTAAAGCATCCCAGCACCATCCCCTACAGCATTCCAGCATTATTCGTTGCAGCATTCCAGTGTACTGCAATACAGTGGCTTACTAGCATCCCCTAATACATCCTGGCATCCCTCCGTGCATCCCAGACTCACCCCCTAAAGCATCCCGGTGACATTTTCTAAAGCACGCTAGTTTGCTCCCCTACAGCATCCCAGCATCACACTCTAAAGTCCCCATAAGGTCCCCTAAAATATGCCAGTATCTCTCCTTAATTCATCCCACCACCATCCCCTAGAGCATTCCAGTATGTTCCCTGAAAAAATCCCAGTGTCATTCCTTAGGGCATGTCAGCATCATCCCCTAAAGCATCCCAGTGCATTCCCCTTAAACAGCATTATCCCTACAGCATCCTGGCACCATTCTCTACAGCATCCCAGCATCATTCCCCACCCCATCCAGCATCACTCCCTACAGCATCCCAGCATCATTCCCCACCCCATCCAGCATCACTCCCTACAGCATCCCAGCATCATTCCCCACCCCATCCAGCATCACTCCCTACAGCATCCCAGCATCATTCCCCACCCCATCCAGCATCACTCCCTACAGCATCCCAGCATCATTCCCCACCCCATCCAGCATCACTCCCTACAGCATCCCAGCATCATTCCCCACCCCATCCAGCATCACTCCCTACAGCATCCCAGCATCATTCCCCACCCCATCCAGCATCACTCCCTACAGCATCCCAGTGTCCTTCCCTACACCATCCCAGCATCATTCCCCACACCATCCCAGCATCACTCCCTACAGCATCCCAGCATCATTCCCCACACCATCCCAGTGGCATTCCCTACAGCATCCCAGCATCATTCCCCACACCATCCCAGTGGCATTCCCTACAGCATCCCAGTGTCATTCCCCACACCATCCCAATGTCATTCCCCACACCATCCCAGTGTCATTCCCTATACCATCTCAGTATGCTCCCCCAAACACTCCAGCTCTGTGCCCTAAAACATCCTGGCATTATTTGTTAAAGCATCTGAGCATCATCCTCTAAATCATCACAGTGTCATCCCCTAAAGCATCCCAGAGTCATTCCCATATGCTCCCCTAAAACATCTCAGCATCTTTCCTTAAAATATCACACAGTTATCCCTCAAAGAATCCCAGTCTTGTCACTCCCTGAAGGATCCATCATCATCTCCCAAAGGATCCTACTCTCATCCCCTAGAACATCCACTATGTTCTCCTAAAACACCCCAGCATTGTTCCTTGAAGCATCCCAGCACTGTCCTCTCGAGCATGCCACCATCATCCCCTACAGTATCCCAGAGTCATTCCTGACAGCATCTCAATGTCATCCCTTAATGCATCCCAGTGTCACCTACACTGTACCAGTATCATTCCCACACCATCCCAGCATCGCTCCCTACACCATCCCAGTGTCATCCCTACATGATTCCAGCTCCATCCCCTCCATCCCTGCTACCCCCAGTCCTCACCATTGCTCTTCCTCACCCCCCCAGCAGCCCCCGTGCTCCCCTTTCCCTCCTCCCCACCCCAAGTGCCGCCACAACCTCCATAAATATTCAAAAAGCTGCATTTTCCGGCCAAGTGCCTGGCTTGAGGTGGGGGGCTCCCGGGGGGAATGTTAATGACGGGGCTACCAGGGATTCCCCCCTGGCAGCGGGGAGGGGGGACCCAGCCGCTCATTTGCCCAAACAAATATCTTGTCGCTCCTCATTATGGCCAAACTTCGTGCCTCAGTTTCCCCACGCGATGCCGCTCAATGAGGGTTGGGAAAAACCAGGAGGAATAAGGAAGCAGCAAAGACAAGGCAGAAGAATGAGGATAATGAAGTAGAGAGGAAGCCTCCCCCCATCTAAAAACTTTGAGGGGGGCGATTTGGACAAAGCCTGGGCAAACAGCCGCTAATCGCCAAATCAAGCAGCAATTAAATGCCGCGGCAGTGAGAATAAATCTGCTAACAAGGAGGCGATGCCCCCGCACTCGCTGTTTGCCCAGCTGATTAACGGGGATGAATCTGAGGGGGATTATCCATCGGGATGAGGCGGCTCCTTTGTCTCCATTCCCCATCACAAGCTCTCTCAGAGGAGGTGTTGGATGCGCGTGTGTCACCCCCGGGAGCCCATCGCTGCAGCCTCAGGCCTCACAGTGGGATTAATACAGAGGTGCTTTAATCCCTGAGGCTCCCAAAACCTCCAGGATTCCCATTAAAAATTCTCCCATTTTCCAAGAACTCCATGAAAAAAGGTCCACAGGCTTTCCAGGGATTAACATCCTTTTCCATCCTGTAGTTCTGTGTCGGAGATGTCCCATTCCTCCGGTCAGCCTTTCAGAGGCACCCAAAAGGAGAAGGAGGGGAAACGTAGCAGCTTTAAATATTCCAGCATTGCCATCCCAGAATAATTCCCATCCCAGAGAATTATTCAGGTAATAGTTGGATAAACCTGTTATTCCATGGATAACTTTTTTTTTATTTGATCCTACTGAGAAATCCCCATGTTGCCTCACTGCCAGCAGGAGAAGCGGAAAAGCTTTGTGCTCCTACTAAATTAATATTTATTTAGTTTCTCTGTGCCTGGTTCCAAGGGACAGATGAATAATGCATTGCCCACTGGACACCTGGCAGATTTGGTGGGATACAGAGAGCCCAGAGGATGCTGGTGAGGCTGAGTGGTCCAGATGTGCACCTGTCTGCAGCCTCAGCACAGCTCTGGGTGAGGAAAAGCCAGCCTGGGCAAGCTCTCCAGATGTGCGCTCACCTTGTGCCTCCAGATGTGCACAAACGGCAACCACCTGGCTCTCCAGATGTGCGGGAGCATCCCTGTGCCTTCAGCTGTGTGCCCAGCTGTGACACCGGGGACCTCTCCAGCTGTTGGTCTGGATGCAGCTGCATCCCCCAGACCACCCAGCCCTCCCAGATGTGAACATCCTGGAGATCCTTGGTGCCCCAGATGTGTGTGGAAAAGCCTCCCCCCTCACCAGCTGTGCCCCGAGTCCTCCAGATGTGAACTCCCGTGGGGACCCAGTGCAGATGTGAGGCCCCTTCTCCCCCTCCAATATCCCAAATGTGCATACCCAGATGCATCCTGGTCCTCCCCCACTGCCCCTTCTCCTCCCCACCTCCCCTTTTTCCCTGAGCCTCCTCCAGGTTCCCCACACTCCCGACTTCCTCCTTTTCCCCACTTTTACCCTATTCCAAGTGCCACCATAACAAAACCCCTTAACAAGCCCCCTCAACAGCCCCCCCCATAATGAACTTCCCTAACGAATTCCCCCAAAAGCGACTGTCCCCCCCAGGGGGCTCCCTGGAGGAGGCTCATTGCTTTCCACATCAGCCCCAACACATTAATTAAGTGGCCAGTTGCTACTTACGGATTCAATGACACCATGTGCTGATTCCTTCCTGTTCCCCCCCGCCCCCCACAAATTCAAGGCCACTGGTAGTCCCAGCACCCCCAAAGTGTCCCTGCCCCTACCAGCACACCCCCAGTGTTGGGGTGTGTTACTCACTCGAGCAGCCGCATTTCCCTGTGGGGTGAGGGGTGATGCTGCCTTTCAGGGTTCACTGAGGGGGGGTCCCGGGGCGGGGTGACAGCAGTCCCATGTGGTGTCACTTAATCCGGGGTGAAGCCAGGGAGCTGCTCTGTCTCCTCCTTCTCCCTGCAGCCCTAGGAACCCTCTTTTCCTCTGCCTCCTCAAAAGTCATCCCAGTTCCCCTCCACCATGAAGCCCCTACCCCATACGGGACAACCCCGCCTTCGTCCCCATCCCGCTCCTCAGGGACGGGGAGGGAACACAGGGACACCCCCATTACCCCGCCCCAGCACCGCCCCGGCCCGTCCCCCACCCGGGGGGGCGGTGCCGCAGGCTGAGCCGAGCCGTGGTGAGCTGAGCCGGACTGAGTCGGGCTGGGCTGAGCTGAGTCGGGCCGGGCTGAGCCGGACTGGGCTGAACTGAGCCGAGCCCAGCCGAGCAGAGCCTAACTGAACTGAGCCGGACCGGGCTGAAGCGAGCCGGACTGGGCTGAACCGAGCCAAGCCCAGCCGAGCAGAGCCGAACTGAGCTGAGCCAGACCGGGCTGAAACGAGCCGGACTGGGCTGAAGCGAGCCGGACTGGGCTGAACCGAGTCGGGCTGGGCTGAGCCGAGTCGGGCCGGGCTGAACCGGACTGGGCTGAACCGAACCGGACTGGGCTGAACCGAGCCGGACTGGGCTGAACCGAGCCAAGCCCAGCCGAGCAGAGCCGAACTGAGCTGAGCCAGACCGGGCTGAGCCGGATCGGGCTAAGCCGGGCTGAGCTGAGCCAGTCTTAGCCGTGTCGTGCAGAGCCGAGCCAAGCCGAGCCAAGCCGATCTCAGCCAAGCCGAGCAGAGCCGGGCACGATGCTGCGGTACCTGCTGAAGACGCTGCTGCAGATGAACCTGTTCGCCGACTCGCTGGGAGCCGACGGCTCCAACTCCTCCTCGCTCCTGCTCGGCATCAACCGCTCCATCGCCGCGCTCCACCTGCCCGATCTCGCCCCCGGTAACGGTACGTGGTCCCCGGTCTTTCTGTCCCCCTCTCCCGGGGTTCCTGCTCCAGCCGGGGTGCTGGAAGTAGCCCGCAGCCCCCCAGCCCCAGCTGGGACCCCACCAGCACGGACACTGGACTCCCAGCCTGTCCCCTCATCCCCAAACCGGGACCTGCCCCATGTCCCAAATCTGGAACTGACCCAGTGACCCCACACCAGCCCCGTGTCCCCAGTCTGGGACCAGCTCCCTGTCCCCAGACCAGCTCCTGGGAGTGATGTGGTGTCCCTAGATAGTCTCCACGACCCCAAACCAAGACCAGCCCACTGTCCCCAAGTCAGGACTGTCCTGCTGTTCCCAAACCAGTCCTGTGTTCCCAAATCCTGAACCTCAAGCAGCCCCTTGTTCCCAAACTGTCCCATGTTCCTACATCAACAGCTGGGACAGATATGGCATCCTCAAATTGTCCCCATGTCCCCAGACCAATCCCCAGTCTCCAAACCAGGACCAGCCTCGTGTCCCAAAACTGTCCCTGTGTGCCCAAACCAACTCCCAGACACAACTAGGAGAGACTTCATGTCTCCAAACCAGTTCTGTGTCCCCAAGCAGATCCCCAGACTAAAAACTGGAACTGGCTCCCTGTTCCCAAACTATCTCTACGTTCCTAAACCATCCCAGTGTCCTCCAACCAGCTCCGTGTGCCCTAATCCTCCCCATGTCCCCAAACCAGCCCCATGACCCCTCGCTGGGACAGAGTGGGAGTGAAGGAGGGGTGAGGGAGAGAGCGTCTGCCTGAATTTTGACTCCGTTTTGAGCTTCTTCCTTTTTTTAGTCCGAACATCCCCCTCCAGCTGGCCCTGGGTGGCTGGTGAGGGGAGGGGGTGTTCCCAAACCCCATAGGACCCCCTGCCCCTGCATAGCCAGCCAGGCACAGGAAGGGGCCTGCCCTGACCCCCTGCTTGTCCCAATTAGTCACCGGGCCCAGCTGCGGCCCCCTCGGTCCCTGCTGTGCCCCCCGGGGGTACCCAGTGCCCTGCAGCATTGCTTCTGTCCCCATGGCAGCCACATCCCATCCCCATGGCAACCCCATGGGCACCCCAAATTGCAGCCCCCTTATGCCCGCCTCCCACCCCAGGATGTGGGGGAACAGGGGAAGGGGATGTGTGCACAGATACCTGTGAGTGGGCATTAATTATGCCAGCATTAATGACCAGCCATTAATTCCCGTGCCCTAGCAGGGGGATTTTTCTGGAACAGCCACACATCCCCAGTATGTGTGGGGACTTAAAACTTAAAATTAAGCATTTTCCTCAGCCCAGAATGACCAGCTCTGCTACAGAAAATCAACACTTGGCAGCTGATGGAAAAATCCCTTCTTGGGGAGAATTTAGCCCCAACCCCATTTCCTCAGGGATGCCCAGTTGGAAACTGGGTGGAAAAGGCCATTACTGGGAGCGAAGCTGCTGTGTCCCACTGGCCTTGCCTGACACCCTCCTGGTCCTGCTGTCTCCCCACCGGCACCCACCCTGGGATGGGGAGAGTGGGCTGAGACCTGGCCACGCTTCATCTCACCTCCTCTTCCAAGCAGAGCAGTGTTTGGAGCCAGGAAAGCCCCACACAAGCTAAGGATGCTCAGCCCCCCAGCCCCCTCTCCCCACTCCTCCTGATTTTCCTGCAGGATCCCACCCTCAGCTGGAGGACACGGCTCCCCGCATCGTGGAGCACCCCACGGATGTCCTGGTGTCCAAGGGGGAACCGGCCACGCTGAGCTGCAAGGCCGAGGGGCGCCCGGCGCCGGTGGTGGAGTGGTACAAGGACGGGGAGCGGGTGGAGACGGACCGGGAGGATCCCCGCTCCCACCGCACCCTCCTCCCGGGGGGATCCCTCTTCTTCCTCCGAATCCTGCACGGGAGGCGGGGAAAGCCCGATGAGGGGGTTTATGTCTGCGTGGCCAGGAATTACCTGGGGGAGGCCACCAGCCGGAATGCTTCCCTGGAGGTGGCCGGTGAGTCCCGGGGGAATTTGGGGGCGGAATTTGGTGTTCTGGTATCATCCCTGAGCCCAGCCTGCTCCAGTGGCAAAGGGCTCTCACATTCCTGGGCTTGTGCCAAGGGAAAAAAGGGGAAAATAAATGAAAATAAGGGAAAAATAATTGGAAGTAAATAAAATAAGTGAAAAGAAAGGAAAATAAATTCAGAGAAGGGAGAAATATTGGAAATAAATGAAACTAAGTGAAAATAAATGAAAAAAGAAAATAAGTAAAAATAAGTGAAGATAAGAGTAAGGAAGTAAGTGAAAATGGATGTAAATAACAGAAAAGAAATGAAAACATGGAAAAAAGAGAAATTAAATAAAGGAAGTGAAAAATAACTGAACGTAAATGAAAATAAATGAAAAAATTGAATAAGTGCAAATTAGTGAAGAGAAATGAAAATAATGAAAAAAACAGAAAATAATTGAAAATAAATGAAAATAAGTGAAAATTATTGAAAAAGAGTGAAAATAAATGAAAACGTGGGTAAAAGAAATTAAAAGAGGCGAATGTGATTGGAAATACGTCAAAATAAATGACAACAAATGAAAATACTTGAAAATCAAGTAAAACCGATGAAGATAAATAAAAATCTGTTAAAGCCAATTCAAGCCAAAGCAGACGATGCTGCCTCCAGCCCGGGGGTGCAGGGCTGGGGAGCTGAGGCCGCTGCGTCCCCGCAGTGCTGCGGGACGATTTCCGGCAGCCCCCTGGGGACGTGGTGGTGGCGGCGGGAGAACCGGCCGTGCTGGAGTGTGTCCCGCCCCGCGGGCATCCCGAGCCCAGCGTCTCTTGGAAGAAGAACGGAGTCCGGGTCAGCGACAAGGACGAGCGCCTGACGGTGAGGGGTGGGGGGCCAGAACTGGGCTGGAGGTGATGCTGTGGAGGTGTGGAATATTATAGGGATAGAGGATGTAATGGGGATGTGGGGTGTGATGCGGCTGTGGGTGCAGTGAGGATGCGGGATGCAGTGAGGATCTGGAATGTGATGGGGATGCGATGGGAATGTGGGATGCAGCAGGGAGTTGGATGTGTGATGTGATGGATACAGGATGAGCTGGGGATGGGGTATGGATATGGGATGCATCAGAGATTTGGGATGCAGTGGAAACATGGGATGTGATGAGAGTGTGGTGCAATGACGATACAGGATGTGATGGGGATGCAGAATGCAGCCAGGATGAGAGAGGCAACAAGAATTTGGGATTTGGTGGGGATATGAGATGCAATGGAGATGCAGGGTGCAATGGAGATGCAGGGTGCAATGGGGATGCAGAACTTGATGGGGACGGGAGATGTGATGTGTGCGTGTGCAATGAGGATGTGGGATGTCATGGACATATGGGATGCAATGGGGTGCAGGATGCAGTGGGGATGGGGGATGAGATGAGGATGTGGGATACAGTGCAGATGTGGGATGTGATGGGGATGCAGGATGTGATAGGGATGTGGGATGAGCTGGACTTCCTGCAGATCCGCGGTGGGAAGCTGATGGTGGCCAGTACTCAAAAGACCGATGCCGGCGTCTACGTCTGCGTGGCCACCAACGTGGTAGGGGAGAGGGACAGCGAGCCAGCTGAGCTGGTCGTTTTTGGTGCGTGGGGATTTAATTTTTGGGGTGTCAGGGAGGTGGGTGCTACGCTGGTGGGACTGACGGCCACTCCACAGAGCGCCCAGCATTTGGCAAGAGGCCCCACAACCAGGTGGTGCTGGTGGAGGGGATGGCGGAGTTTGCCTGCGAGGCGGTGGGGGATCCTCAGCCGGCGGCGCGCTGGCGCAAGGAGGAGGGTGAAATGCCACTGGGAAGGTGAGTAGGGGGTGAGGGGGGTGGCTGAGGGGCACTGAGGCCAGCCAGGGTTCTGTGGTGCAGCTGAGCAGCATCAGTGTGTGCCAGCCTGGTGTGCTTGGAACACCTGGCATGCTCATGGCATCAAGGAATTGCATCCCATAACCCTGGCGCATCCTCCATCCTCAGCACATCCTGCATCCCTATCACATTCCGCATTCCCATCCTGTCAGAGCTCCATCACATCCCACATCCCCCTTGCATCTCAAATCCTCGTTGCATCCCGCATCTTCTTTGCATCCCACATGCTTATCGCATCCCAAATCCCAATCACATCCCATATCCCCACCGCAACCCACATCGCCATTGCATCCCACATCCCCATCACATCCCACATCTCCACCACATTCCACATCCCCAACACATCTCCCATTTTCCTTGCCTCCCAGATTTCCACTGCACCCATCACATCCCACATTCCCATCGCATCCCGCATCCTCGCTACATCCCAACCCCATGGCACCTTACGCCCTCCTGGTGCCCCAGTGCTCTGCTGCTGCCACAGCCTCGTGGGGTTCCCCCAGGTGGGAGGTGCTGCCAGACAACACCTTGCGGATCAGCCGGCTGCAGGTGGAGGATGAGGGCACCTACACCTGCGTGGCTGATAACAGCGTGGGCAGGTCGGAGGCATCGGGCACCCTCACTGTGCATGGTAAGGGGGGCCCTGGGGAGCACCCTTGGGTGCTGGTGGAGTGCCCAGACAAGCCCTTGTCTCTCCCCACACTGCTGCAGTGCCCCCCCAGCTTGTCACCGGACCCCACGACCAAGCTGTCACCCCTGGCCAGAGCGTGACTTTCCAGTGCCAGAGCAAGGGCAACCCACCACCCGCTGTCTTTTGGCAGAAGGAAGGGAGCCAGGTCTGTCTCCTTCCCTCATCCTTGACCCCACACCCAGTCATAGCCCCATCCTCATCCCAATCCCATCACCATTTCCATTCCATCTCATCCCCATTATCATCACAATCCTCATCCCAGTTCCTACCCCATCCCCATCTCATCCCCATCCCAACCTCTTCCCATCTCAACCTCACACCAGTACCAATCCTCATCCCTATCCGTCCTCATCCGTCCTCATCACCATCCCATCACAGTCCCTAGTCCATCCCTGTCCCCATTCCATTCCCATCCCAATCCACATCATATTCCATTCCATTCCATTCCATCCCATTCCATCCCCAATCTCATTCCCATTCCTGCCCCTAACACTGTCACCATCTCAACCCCCACATCCCATCCTCCTCCTGCCTCATCCCCCCACTAATCCCACTCCCTCTCAGACCCTGCTGTTCCCGGGCCAGCCCCCAGTCCCTTCCGGCCGTGTTTGGGTGAACCCCAGCGGTGCTTTGACCATCGCCAACGTCCAGCCCAGTGATGCCGGCCACTACCTGTGCCAGGCTATCAGCGTGGCCGGCAGCGTCCTGGCCAGGGCAGGCCTGGAGGTGATGGGGGGTAAGTCCAGTGCTGGTGCAGAACTGGCACATTCAGTGTATGAGTGACACCCACCCCACCACCTGCAATTCCTCATTTTCTCCCTGTAGCACCCTCTGAACTCCAGCCACCAGTGACCAGCCTGCTTCCCACTAACCGGACAGTGCTGCCAGTGGGGGCCACAGCGCGGCTGCCTTGTGGTGTGGGGGCCCATGACCCCCCGGGCAGCGTGGCGTGGCTGAAGGATGGCAGTGCCCTGGTAGGTGTCCAGCCCCGTGCCAGCCTGCTGGAGAACGGCACCCTGCAGATCACCGGCCTCCGGGTGAGCCGGCCCCGGCAGGGGCACCCGTGGGGGTACTGCAGGGAGGGAGGGGGCAGTGGGTGCAAGGGGTGCAGCAAAGGGAGGTGGATGCTCAGGGTGGCGGGTACAAGCAGTGCGGGGCCTCAGGGGGGTGGGTACAAAGCGTGGTGTGTGCTCAGGGTGGTGGGTGCCGAGGTGATGGGTGCTCAGGGTGATGGGGCAGGAGCTCTTCCCCCTGCAGGTGAGAGACTCCGGGCTCTACGAGTGCGTGGCCACCAGCCCAGTGGGTGAGACACGCTGGGGCAGCTCCTTGGAGGTACAAGGTGGGTCATGGAGATGTCACTGCAGCGGGGACACCGTGGCACTGGGAACAAAGCCACCCCGGACTCCATGCATCTCCCTGCAGGTGATGAATCCGACCTCTCCCTGCCTTCCCCTGCACCTGGTCTCCTCCCTGGGCCACCCTCCACCCCTGTGGTCACCAACGTTACCAAAAGCAGTGTCACCCTGAGCTGGAAAGGGAACGAGGACAGCGGTGCCACCGATGTCACCTCTTACATAGTGGAGGCTTTCAGGTATCACACAAGCCTCTTCTCTGGCTTCAGGGATGATGTAGTGGCCTGATATCACCCTGTCACGAGTCACCCCTGTCCCCTGGCAGCCAGGCGGCGGGTGGCCCATGGCAGACGGTGGCAGCCGATGTGGAGAGTGAGACCCACACGGTGAGCGGCCTCGTCCCCGACTCTGTCTACCTGTTCTTGGTGCGGGCGGTCAATGCCTACGGGCTCAGTGACCCCAGCGGCGTCTCGGAGCCTGTGCGCACCCGAGGTGAGAGCCAGCAGTGACATCGGTGGATGTGTCAATGAACCCCCACCCCTGGGTCCACCTCCACTTGGTGGCACCAATGGAGGTGCCCGTGCACCCAAAATCTTTGGGTCCATCCTTGCCCAGTGATGCCAGTGGAGTTTCCCGTGGACCCCCCAGGGGTATGTGGTGTCACCATGGCTTCTTCACTTGGTGACACCAGTGGAGATATCCATGGACCCTCCACCCTCTCTTGTTTCCAGCAGACACCAACCTCATGCAGCAAGGGCTGGATCCTGAGCAGGTGCAGCAGGAGTTGGCACAAGTGGCTGTGCACCTGCAGGAACCTGTGGTGCTGCCGCTGGGCACTGTCCACCTCTCCTGGACCGTGAGTGCAGAGCCTCGCTACTGGTACAGAGCTCCCAGTGTCGAGCATCCCCCCATGCCACCCTTCCCTTGGGTCCTCAGGTGGAGCGCCAAGCACCCTTCCTTCAGGGCTACCGGGTGCTGTACCGGCGGCGTGGCGGGCGCTGGGAGGAGGCGCGGACGGTGTGGGCACCAGGGGAGCGGGGAGCCCTGCTCACTGAGCTGCGCCGGGGCCAGGACTACGAGGTCAAGGTTCGACCCTATTTTCATCACCTCCACGGTCCCGACAGCGCTGTGCGCGCTCTGCGCACCCCTGAAGCGGGTGAGCGTAGGGATGGAGGGGATAGTGTGGGTCCCCGGGGACAACCTGGAGGTGATACCCCATGTGTCCTCCACCGGCAGCCCCCAGCGCCCCGCCGCGAGCTGTCAGCGTGGCTGGGAATGGTACCAGCGTCCGCATCTCATGGCAGCCACCGCCGCCAGCAGAGCAGAATGGTGTCATCCGTGATTACCGGGTAAGGGTGGACAGCAGCAGGGGTGTGGCAGATCCACTCTGCCCACTCATGGCACCATATCATGGTGTCCTTATGGGTGTTCTCCATCTTTTCCTCCTGCTCCCCACCAGATTTGGTGCTTGGGCAATGAGAGCCGCTTCCACATCAACCAGAGCGTGGAGGGGACGGTGCTGGCGACAGAGTTGCGGGGACTTGTCCCCGGGGTCCCTTACCGTGCTGAAGTTGCTGCTGCCACCAGTGCCGGTGTGGGTGCCCGCAGCGCCCCTGTCCCCATCCACATTGGTGAGACACTCATTGTCACAACTTGCATCCATGGGTGGGGCATGATGGGGTCACCCACTGCAGTGCTGGGGATGGCTCCTTGGCACCCCGCCGGTGTGTCCTTCTTCCCCGTGTCACTTGCAGCCCCCCCGGTGGAGCAAGATGCGGGGCCAGCAGGTGGGAGCAGCTTGGCTGAGCATTTAGCGGAGGTAGCCAGGCAGCCAGCCTTCATCGCCGGCGTTGGTGGTGCTTGCTGGGTCATTCTCGCTGCCTTTGCTGCTTGGCTCTACAGCCGCCGCCGGAGGAAGAAGGAGCTCAGCCACTTCACCGGTACAGGGGGGTGCTACCCCTGGGAGCCCTCACCCCTCACCCATCACCCATCAGCCACCCATCATCCCTCTCTTTACAGCATCCTTTGCCTACACACCCACCGGTAAGCCCATAGGTGCTGCGGGGTCCCAGTATGGCCTCTCGCTGCCCTCACCCCCATCTCTTTCCACAGTCGCCTTCCCGGCTCCAGTGCGCAGCAGCCCCAGGTAAACCCCCTGGCATCCCCTGCCCTCCCCAGGACCCTCAGGGCTGACCACCAGCACTCCTCCACCCCCTCCCCTTGCAGGGCAGCTGCTGGCAGTGCTTACCCGTGGCTGGTGGATGCGTGGCGTGGTGGCGGCACAGCCAGTGCTGCCGGTTGCTTGGGGACTGCTGAGAGATACTACAACGGTGAGCGGCCAGCATGGGGCTGGGTGGCTCTGATTGAGGGGGTCACGACCCAGCCCTGATGATGCTGGTCACCCTCCACAGATGCTGGCATCACCCGTTACATCGCCCAGACAGAGCAGTTTGGAGCAGGGGCCGGCGAGGGGCCGGTTTACAGCACCATCGAGGTTGATAGTGAGGAGCTCTGCACCTTCCCCCGTCCCTTCTCACAGTATGGGACCTCCTATCCTGGGGGTGGTTCCCAGCCCCCGGATGCTGCAGCCTCCCAGGTGCCCCGTGGCCGGGCTGAGCACGGTAGGGTGGTCGATGGGTGGGGGCGCACATGGGTGCTCGTGGTGCGGTGCCCTCCCCACAGCCCCCCCAGCATCCCTCCTTGGCACAGGGGCCAAAGCAAAGCTGGGGCAAGCAGTGAAACCGCCGGCGGTGAGCTGGACAGAGCTGCTGCCCCCGCCACCCTCAGCCAGTGAGCTCAGCCAGTGCACCCAGGAGGAGGAGAAGGAGGAGGAAGAGGAGGATGAAGAGGAAGAGGCAGCTGGAGGGTGAGTGTGGGGGCTTGGGGGCTGAGCGTGCTGCCCCCAGCACCTACCCCGTGGTCTCCACCCTGCAGGCTGGGGATGGAGGTGTGGTACCCTGGTGAGGACATCCCCTGTGCCACTGCTGCATCCTCACCCACCACTTCTTCTGGCTGCCGTTCCACCGCCACGCTGACACCGTCACCTCGCACCACAGAGGACATCCCTCGCCTCCGTGACTTCGATAGCTCCCTCCTGCCCCGGTAGGAGATGGGCCTTGCTTGGTATGGCCGTGCCATTGGGGTCTGGATGTCCTGTTGGGGTCCAGATGTCCCATCGAGGTCCAGATGTCCCACCATGGCCTGGGTGTTCCATCGCGATTCAGCCATGTTGTCACTACCCAGCCCTGCCATGCCATCATGGTCCAACAGTGTCATTAGGGTCAAGGTGTCTCATTGGGGTCCAGATGTTCTGTTGGGGTCAAGATGCCCCACCATGGTCCAAATGTTCCATCACAACCCAGCCATTTTGTCACCATTTGGCTCTGCCAGGCTGTCATGGTCCAGCCATGCCACTGACATCCAGATGTGTCAGCCGAGGTCCAGGTGTCCCTTTGAGGTCTGGATGTCATGGCCAGTCATGTTTTCATGATCCAGTTCCACTGTTCCACCATAGTCTGGCCTTGCCACTGGACTCTGGATCAGGGCCTGGATGTCCTGCCACAGTCTGGGTGTCTCATCACAATCCAGCTGCATTACCATGATCTGGTCCTGCTGTGCCACCGTGGTCTGGCCATACCACTGGGGTCTGGATGCCCCAATGGAGTCTGGATGTCCTACCATGGTCCAGGCGTCTCTTTGTGATCCATCCATGGTGTCACCATCCACCCCTGCTCTCCAGCTGTGCTCTGGCCATGCTGCCATGACACATCCATGACACTGTGGGCTGACTGGGGCGTTGCAATACAGCTGCATCGTCACCAGACAAGTGGGCCATCATCATCCAGCTGTGCTGTCGTGACCCAGCTCTGCCATGATCCACCTATGCCATCACAATGCTGGCAGGCCACTGCACTCCAGCTGTGCCGCTGCAATCTAGATGTCTGGCTGCAATCCAGCTGTGCTATGACCCAGCTGTGCAGCTGCAATCAAGCTGCAGGGTTGCAATTCAGTTGTGCTATGATCCAGCTGTGTCATGGTTTAGCTGTGCAGCTGCAATCTACCAGTGTGCTCGCAATCCTGATGTGTGGTGATCCAGCTGTGCCGCTGCAGTCCAGCTGTGTGGCTGCAATCCAGCTGAGCAGCCTCTATCCAGTTGTGCTCCAGATGTGCCATTGCAGGCCAGCCGTGCTATCACAACTGTGCCAGGCTGTGATCCCCCACCCTAGCTGTGCCACTGCACTCACCCAGCTCCCCTTTGCCAGCCCAGCTGTGCGACTGTGATCCAGCTGTGGCACTTCGATCCAGCTGTGACGCTTCAGCCCACCTCCACCAGCGCCATCCAGCTGTGACAATACCACATGGCTTCTCCTGGCTCTGGCACAGCTCTAGAGGGCTTGTGCCAGCACGGTGGAGGCCACTGAGCCCCCCCCATCCCGCTCGCCCCACGCTGGCTTCACTCCACTCCCCTCTTTGCCAGGAGACCCCCCCATGGCGTCAGCACCCCCCCACAGGCACCCAGTCCCTCGGTGACTCCGGATGCCAGTGAGGGCCACCCACCCCGAGCCCGCTGCCCTCCTGGCACAGGTGAGCCCTGAGGGGCCAGTTTGGGTGGGTGGGGGCGTCACTGGCTATTGGGGGGCTGACGCTGCCATTTCCCCCCCCACCCAGGGAAAACCCGCGGGATGATCTCCAAAAGTCGTCTGAAGCCCAAATGCGGCCGCTACCGCCGGGAAAAGCAGATGGGAGGTGAGTGGGAGGGAAAAATAGGGAGTTCAGGAGGCCCAGGGGAGCTCAGCTCTCTCCTCCCTCTCTGCCGCAGACCTGCCGCCGCCGCCGCTGCCGCCGCCAGGCGAGACCCCCGGCCCCTCTCCGGAGCTGGATCCGAGCAGGGCTGAGCGCAGGGTCACCCACGGCCCGCCCCGCGGCGGTAAACCAGAGCCACCGATTGCGCGACAGAAGGGTTGGGGGTGTCACTGCCGAACCCCAACCTTGTCCCCTCCCCTGCAGATGAGGTCATCCCCTACAGCAAACCCTCCTGCCTGCCCCGCGGGCAGGTGTCTGGCAGCTGCTCCACCACAGGCAGCGTCTCGTCCCGCGGCTCCACCAGCTCCCGCGGCCACGGCTCGGGGCGCAGCCGGACGCCGGGGGACCGCGGCGAAGGGACCGGCCGCTGCCGCCGCCCCGGGGCCCCGTTTGCCTGCCCGCCGCAGGAGAAGCGATAAAAGGGAGGGCGAGTCCGTGGCAGAGTTGGGGACATGGGGATGGGAACACAGGGGACATGGAGGGATGTTCTTTAATTTCTGAGTGGCTCTACGGAAATAGGGTTGCACAGAGCTCGCGGCCAGTGGGCATCAGCGTGAGGGGGGACAGGGATGCTTGGGGTGGGGCAAGGGCGGTCACAAGGAATGAGGACCCTGAGGAGGGACAAGGATGCTCAGAAGGGACAAGGAAGATGCCCAGGGAAGGACATGGACCCTGGGAACAGAAACAGCTGGGACAGATGAGAATGCTGAGGAGGGATGAGGACGCTGGGGAGGGATGAGGAGGATGCTTAAGTGGGGCAAGGATCCTGGAGACAAGGACAGTTGGGAGGAACAAGAATACTGGGAAAGGACAAGGATGTCTGGGAGGGATGAGGTGGTTGAAAGGGATGGGGACAGTTGAGGGGGACAAAGACATGGCAGAGGGATGAGGGTGCTGGTGAAGGACAAGGAAAGCTGGGGGACAAGGATGCCTGGAGGGAAGAGGACACAGGAGGGACAAGGATTTCCAGGGGCTGAGAATTGCTGGGGGGAAGAGGACACTTGGGAAAAACAAGATTGCTTGGGATGGACAAGGACAGTGGTAAGGGATAAGGAGGACGGTTGCAGGGGCATGAGGACGGTGGGGAAGGACAAGGACACTTGGCACAGGGGACAAAACAACTGAAGGATGAGGACACTCAGGAGGGCTGAGAACCCTGGGAATGAGGATGATTAGGAAGGACAAGGAAACTCAGAGAGAGCACAAGGCCACTCAGGTGGCTTGGGAAGGATGAGAACACTTGGGAGAGACAAGGATGATCAAGGTGGGACAAGGATGCTGAGGAAGGACATGAACTATCAGAAAGCACAAGGACAGCTGGAAGGAATGGGAATGGTCAGCAGGGATGGGGGGTCAACAACCCTAGGGAAAGACAAGGACACTTGGGATGGACAACAGTGCCTGGGCTGGACTAGGATAGTTAGTGGGGATGAGGATGCTGGGGAAGGAGGAGGACACTGAGGAAGGACAAGGACACTTAGAGGGGATGCAGACTCTTAAGGGAAGATGAGGATGCTGGGGAGGAATGAGGAATTTGGGAAGGGGTGGGGACACTGAGGGGGAAGGAGGACTTGGGAAGGACAAGAATGCTGAATAAGGAGGGACACCCACCCACCTTGGTGCCACCCACCCTTTGTGGGTGGCTTTTCCTAGTAAAGAGCCCCTGTTTGGGGAGCTGCCTAATAAAGCTGGATTTTAGCTGAGCCAAGGGGACTCTGGCCTTGCTGCGTCCTGCGCCCTGGGGACTGCCACGGTCCTGTCCCTCCTGTCCCCAGGTCACCACCTTCCCTGGTCCAGGGGCTGCCAATCCCTGACCCCTGGCCACCTGGAAAGCAAAGGAAACATTTTCCAACACCCTGCAACAGATGACAGTCCTCACCACCCCCAGTGCCCACCACCCTGGCATTGGGGCACTACGCACCGTTCTGTGAACTACTGTTCATGGCTACCTCTCTCCTGATTCTCTGTGGGATGTCCAGTGCTGTCCACCAGTCCCAGGTGGTGGTGGGGACTCCGGGTGGGAAGACCTGCTCCAAGGGCGATGGTGGTGGTGAGGGACCTGCAGGGAAGAAGGCAAGAGATGGTGTCATCACCATAGTGTCATGATGGAGCCGTCTTCCTCGAGGAGGTGATGATGCTCAGGGTCAGAGAAGGGGTCCAGGGACCCTTCACTCACCCCCGTAGTCCCCATCAGTGTCCTCAAGGCTGCAGCAGAGGCCATCGACAGCCACGGCCAGGGCTCGGGCAAAGCTGGCGTCCAGGAGGAAGGAGCCATCACAGGAGCTCACCAAGCTGCAGCGGGCGCTGGCAAAGTTGTCCTCTGAGACAGACCCCCAGCCGTTCAGCAGCGACCCTCCTGGTGAGCCCCTCGTTGCTGTACGCTCTTCCTCCTCCTCTTCTTCCTCTTCCTCTTCCTCCTCCTCCTCCTCACCTAGCTCAGAGGCTGTTGGCCCGTAGATGTAGCCGTAGGTGTGCAGCGGTGAGAAGGACCGTGGTGTGGTTGGTGCCGGGGGCCTGTGGGGAACACAGTGGGGGTACCGCTGGCACCAGGGGATGCTGCCATCATGGGAGTGTCCCAGGGGGATGGGGAATACCTGCAGCAGGTAGTGTCCTGGTCCATCTCCAGGACCTCAGCCACCTGCTGTTGTGTGAGGACCCCGTCGCTGAATGCTGGCGAGAGGCGCCCGGTGGCCGGGGACGTGTCCTTGGGGTAGCTGATAGCCAGGAACATGTCCCTTGGGTTCTTGGTCTCCAGTGACATGTTCCTGGTGTGGCTGGTGGCGGGGGGCATGTCCTTGGGGTACCTGGTGCCCAAGAACTTGTCCTTCTGGTGACCAGTGACTGGGGACGCCTCTTCAGGATGCCTGGTGGCTGGAGATGTGTCCTTGGGATGCCTTACTGCTGGTGGCACGTTTTCAGGGTACCTGCTGCACAGGGACATGTCCCTTGAGGGCATGGTCACCAGTGATGGTTCCCTGGGGTTCCTGGTGGCCTGAGACATGTCTTTAGAATACCTGGTGCCCAAGAACTTGTCCCTGTGGTGCTCAGAGACTGATGACATCTCCTCAGGGTGCCTGGTAACTGGGGATGCGTCCCTGGGGTGCCCAGTGGCTGGCAGTGTGTCGTTGGGATGCCTCAAGGCTGGTGACGTGTTTTCAGGGTACCTGCTGCACAGGAACACATGCCTTGGGTGCATGGTCACCAGTGATGGATCCCTGGGGTACTTGTTGGCTGGGGACATGTCCTTGGCATACCTGGAGGCCAGGAACTTGTCCCTGCCGTGCCTGGTGGCTGGGGACATCTCCTTGGGGAGCCTTGTGCCTGGGGACATCTCCTGGGGAAGCCTCATGCCTGGGGATGTGTCCTTTGGGTGCCTGCTGGCTGGGGACATGTCCTTGGGTTGCCTGGTGGGCAGGGATGTGTCCCTCTGGCACTTGATCACTGGTAATGGGTCTCTGGGGCACCTAGTGACCAGGGAGGTGTCCTCAAGGTGCCTGGTGGCCAAGACTGTGTCCCTCTGGTGCTTGGTTGCTGGTGATGGGTCCTTGTGGTGCCTCGTGGCTGGTGACATGTCCCTGGGGGTCCTGGGGACTGAGGACACATCCTTAGGATGCCTGCTGTCCAGGAACATGTCCTTGGGGTGCTCAGTGACCAGGGACATGTCCTTGGTGGCCGGTGACACACTCCTGGGGCTCTCAGTGATTGGGCATATGTCCCTGGGGAATCGCACGACTGGAGATGTGTCCCTGGGGATCCCAGTGACCGGGGACGTGTCCTTGGGATGCCTGGTGACCAGAGATGTGTCCCTGGGGCACATGGAGGCCGGGGACCTGCAGATGCAAGGGACATGTTGGGTTTTGCAGCAAAGGGTTGGGTTGCAGGGCACCCACGTGGATGGGGACATCCAGACTCACCGTGTCACTGGCGGGTGCCAGGCGTGGGGTGGCCTCGGTGGTGTCACTGGTGACCTGGTTACACCAGAGGCCAGTGAAGTGCTGCCCCGAAGCGGTTTTGGAGAGCTGAAGACCGGTAGCTGTGGGTCTCTGCTGTCCATCCCGGCAGTGACGGTGTCACCCTCATGTCCCCTTTGCTGAGGCCGCCTGGCTGCCAGCCCAAAATCTGTCCCCCACTCCCCTCCACTTCCAGTGACAGGGATGTGGCTGGGGCCAGCTGTGAGCACCGGGGTGCTGTGCACTTGATGCAGCTCTGTGTGGGGAATGAGGGACACAGAGCCATGGGCCATTACCCTGGTGTCCCCCATGTCCCCCCATGCACCCCCCACACCCACCTCTCTTGCGAAGACGCTCCCAGGGTGCTGGGTTTGGGGTGCTGGGCGAGGTATGCACTCCGGGGTGCCCCCCACCGCAGCACCCCATGTCCCCGAGGGGCGATGGGTGCCCCCCATGGAGGCTGCTGTGGCTGGGGGGCGTGGGGGGGCCAAGGCTCGGCGGCTCCAAGGAGAGGGCTGGAAGAGTAAGAGAGGTCAGGGCACCCATGGGGCCATGTGTCCCCTGTCCCCTCTGTCCTTGGGTCTGTGTGTCCTCAAGTCTTTGCTGCCTGCAGACAGGCAATGGGGGGCACCACGGTGGGAGACCCATAGCACTGGGGGTCCCAGGCATAGGGTGGGGGTCTTTGCTGGTCCCATAGCCCTCTGTGAGGGTCCTAGGCCTGGGCTGGGGGTCCTGTTGCAGCAGGTCAGGGTTCCATGGAACTGGATGGGAATCCAATGTCATCACAGGGGATGGATGGGGGTCCCATAGCATGGGTGGGGCTCCCACGGCAGAGAGTGGGGGCTCTATGGCACCGGGTGAGGTCCCAACCCTGGCATTCACTGGAGGGGTGGGGGTCCCATGGCAGTGGGTGGGGATCCCAGTCCCCACGGGGCTCACTGGAGGGGTGGGGGTCCCTGCCGTCACTGCCCAGGAGTCGGCTGCTGAGGCTGCTGCTGCTGCTGAGGTTCCGGGGGGCACAGCTGGGTTTCCAGGGGCCACCAAGCCATGGCGAGTCACCAGCCACCAGCCTGCAGGGCAAGAGGAGCTGTCAGTGCATCAATCCCCACCACACCAGGGACGTGCCGTGTCCCCCACCCCGTGGCCTCTCACCTGTGGCGAGCTGCGGCGTCCTGGCTGGCACGGCGCTGGCAGACGAGGAGGAGGAGGGCGAGTAAGGCCAACCAGAGCATGGAACCAGCGGCTGCGATGACAGCAGGCTGCTGCAGTGCCTGGACCACCCTGCTGCTCCCTGCTGTCAGCCCTACAAGGGTCCCATCAGCGTCACTTCATGTCACCACCTTGACCCCCACCCGCACCCCACCTTGCTCTCCATCTCCTACCCAGGACACCACACGTGGCATTGCTGGGAACCCCCAGCCCTGCGTTGTTGAAAGCTGCCACCTGGACACAGAATTCGGCCCCGGGGTGTGGGAGGAGGGTTTCCAGGCGGCGGGTGGCTCCATCCACTGTCCTGTTGGTGGGGTGCTGCCAGCCCTCACCCATTGACCAGATCTGGCAGGCACCAAGAGGATATGTCCCCTTAGATGATTAGCCTTGGTGACCCCCTTTTAATGGCCCCCCTTTAATGAACCCTCTGTGGATGGACCCCCTCTTGGATGGACCTGCTTGGATGGACCCCTTCAGATGAACATCCCTTGATAGACTCCCATTGATGGAACCCCCCTGGATAGATTCACCTGGATGGGTCCCCTTAGATGAATCTCCTTGATGGACTCCCCTTGGCAGGACCCCTTTGGATGGGCTCCCTTGCATGCCCCTAGGATGGACCTCCACCTTGATTGGCCCTTTTGGAGGAACCCCCATGTTGAGATCCCTCCTGGATAGATTCCTTGGATGGTTCCCCCCTTGGGTAGATCCCCACCTCTGACAGGCTCCCTTTTTGGATGGATCACCTTGAATGGACCCTCCTTGGCCAGAAGACCCCAGCCCTGCCCCCTCGCCCCATTGCCCCAAACCTGGTAGCCCCGGATGACACCATTGTGGGCTTCAGGAGGAGGTGGCTCCCAGCTCACGACCACGGTGCCGTTCCCTGTCTCAGCCTGGCTGATGGTGACGCGCTGGGGCGCTGCACTGGGCACTGCCAGGACAGGGATGCTGAGACCCCTGGGATCCCCAACCGACCTCCCCGTCCTCCACCCAGGCATCCCTGGGGACACACAACGCACCTTCCTCGGGTATCCAGAGGTGTCTGCTGTTGCTGTCTGAGCCCTGGGTCCCTCCAGTGTAGGGTCGGACCTTGAACTCGTACTTGTAGCCCCTGCGGAGCGCAGGGATGATGGTGCTGAGCTCCCTGCCTGCATCATGTTGGACCCAGGAGGTGGTGACTGGGAGCAGGCTGCGGTACAGCACCAGGTAGCCCACAGGCACTGGCACCGGCATCAGCATCTGAAGGGGATGGGAAGGATTCCGAGTTAAGGTGGGACATGGGGCGGTGTCCCATCCCACCCCTCCACCGGGGGCAGCCGAGCATCACACTGACCTGCCAGCGGAGCTGGACAGCAGCAGTGGGCAGCGCAGTGCCGTTGTCCAGGTGCAGCCGCACAGCCAGCAGGTCCCGTGGTGCAGGCTCCTGCTGGCCCGTTGCCAGCTGGTCTATGAGGCAGAAGAAGGCTCTGGCACCAAGGTCCTCTGCCACCTGCCCAGACACCCACCTCAGATACCTGTACATCCTGATGTCTACCTGGATGGAGCCACTCAAATGGACCCTTTTGGACAGACACCCTTTGATGAGTCTGTCTTGAACGGACACCTCTTATATGGACCCCTCTTGGATGGGCCCCCCTGGATGTGTTGCCCCTGGGGACATGGGATGGACCCCCCTGTGATATGTCCCTCTTAGATGGGCCCTTTGGATGGGTATCTCTTGTTCTATCCCCCTTTAATGTACTTCCACCTTGCATAGACCCCCTTAAATGGATCCTCTTGGAGGAAGCAGGTTGGCTGGATCCCCTTTAGGTGGGCCCTCTTGAATGAATCCCCTTGGATGGACTCCCACCTTGATGCATTTCCTTAGACGGATCCCCTTACATGGATCTCCTTGGATGGAACTCTTGGACCATGTTGGATGGAACTCTTGGACCATGTTGGATGGATGCGTTTAGATGGAAGTGCCCCTTTTGATGGATCCCCTTAAATGACTCAGCTGGATGGACCTTTACTTGATGGATGATGGATGCCCTTGGATGGACCCCCATGGACAGACTCCCCTTGGATGACCCCTTAGATAGACCCTGTTAGATGGATTCCCTCGCATGAACCCCAAGATGGCCCTGGGTGCCTGTGATGGTGGAGGCCACAGAGGTCCCACCACTGACCCTCCACATGGAGGAAGGTGGTGGCAGCGGCGGTGCCCAGCTGGCTCTGTGCTGTACACACGTATGTGCCGGCATCGGCGGATGTCACGGCGTAGAGGCGCAAAGTGTGCTCCCGGTCCACCTCGTGCCTGCGGGTCACCAGCTCTCCATCAGCCTCATCCCCACACCAGGGACGGGACACCTTCCCCCTGCCACCACCTACCTGCCCCAGGGCAGGTCGCCACGCTCCTTGTGCCACTGCACCTGTGGTGCTGGGTCACCTCGGGTGCTGCAACCCAGCTCCACGGTGCTGCCAGCCACCGCCACGGCGTCACTCGGGTGCCGCACGATGCTTGGCTTCTCTGCAGGGAGACATCAAGGACATGGCACCGTGGCTGGGTGTGACGTGCCCACCACCCGTGGGAGACCCTTGGCTTACCCAGCACGGAGACGCGGGCACCCCGGCTCTCCCTCCTGCCTGCCGCATTGGCCGCCACACAGATGTAGAGACCGGAGTCGCTCCGTTGCGCCGATGCCACCTGCAACTTCCCCTTGGTGACCACGTACCTGTCACCTACCAAGTCCAAGGTCACCCCATCCTTCTTCCAGGTAACGTAGGGTTCGGGGTACCCCAAGGGGGGGACACAATCCAGCTCCAACGTTTGCCCCGCTGTGGTCACCAAGTCACCTGGCTGCAGGCGGAAATTGTCCCGCAGCACTGCGGTGGGGAGGGCACATTGTGGGTGGGGGGAACAGGATTTTCTGGGGTCTCGCCACCTGCATCACCCACCCACCAGGTGTCCTTACCAGCTGGAGTTTGGGGTGCCGTGGCCACACTGGGGAGGCGGCAGCCTGTGGGGTGACAAGGAGGCGGGGGGATGCCTATAGGTGCCCCAAGTGGGCATGATCTCAGATCCGGGGTGGGGCAGGGGGCAGAGTTAAGGGGATTTTAGCCCCCGTGGGCTGCACTCACCTCCGCGGTGCAGGGTGGCGAGGCAGAGCCCCAGCCCCAGTGCTGTCTCCCAGCCGCCCGCCATGCCGGCCCTGGCCAGCCTTCCCGTTTCCTCCCGAAATCCCGGTTCCTCCCTGCCAGCACCGGGGCTGGAGCCGGCTCCGGATGGGGGGGTACAATAGCCGGATGCGGGGGCCGGGAAATGCCGAAGGGGGGGAAGGTGACGGTGAACACAAACAGCTCAGCCATCCTGTGGCAGTGGGAGTGCCCGGCCACGGCGGCGCCGGCAACACTCGGAGACAGTGGAGTGGGGGACACCAGCAGTTAATGAATTTAATTAGTCAGAATAAATTCCCCTCTTCCTTCGCCATGTTCAGAGGAAGACTAATTAAGAAGAAATAGGCTCTCAGCTGAGGACGCCATCAGTAGGTACCAGAGGGAACGGTCCAAGGTCTCCCAAGCATTTCAAATGCCAGTTTGAGTGCCAGGCAGGTGCAGCGGGTTTGTGTGGTCTTAGCTGTCAGCCACCTCTCATGTGTCCCCCCACCCTGGGGGGCCCCTGTCCCACAAAGACACCCAAGGGTGCCACCACCAGACGGGTAGTACGTTTAGTTTATTGGTTAGTAGTGCACCCCGAGCACTCCGGGGTGCCCCGGCACCCACCCCGGGTGCCCCAGGGCCCGGCTCGCGTGGCCGGCCTCTCTCTGCTTTTCATCCTAAACCTATTTCCCATGAAGGCTTGGGGGGAGACAGCGTCGTGTGCCCCAAAACCGGGGGATTTTCACAGAAAATCCTACCGTGGCGAAGGGGCAGTGCTTAGGCCAGGGCTTCCAGCCCACATTTAGGGGACATTGCAGCTGGGGAGCTGGGGGGCAGGAGGGAGCCCCCTGTTTAGACCGCCTGATGCATGTGCGCCCTTGGGCGAGCTTGTGTGCCAGTGCGCGTCCCACTCCACGCACGGGGGGTGTGCCACGGCGGGCGGGCACCGCGCTCTTACACACGCGTGTGCAGCACGGTCGCTGGGCGTGCAGTGTGTGTGCTCCCTGCGTGCGTGTGCACGCTCCAAGCACGCTCAGCTGCTCGGTGCTCGCTCTTTCCACGTGCACCACGCGCACTCTTCGCACACTCACTGCAGGCTCCAAGCGTGCCCTGTGCCAACACTGCAGGTTCACTCTTACGCATGCTCTGAGCACACTCGGCTGCTCGCTTTGTGCACGCTCTTTCCACACACACCGTGCACACTCAGCGTGTGCTTCGTGCCAGCTCTGCACACACCCTCTCTGCTCACGCTCTTTGCACACTCGCCACATGCTGCATGCATGCCCCTGTGTGCACGCTCACGCCACGTGCCCCGTGCGCGCTCTGCACGGGCTCTCTCTGCACACTCCGTGCGCGCTCGGAGCGCACACCCAGTGCTGGCACGCTCACAAGGGCCGTGCAGGTTCGGTGGACACTCCGCACACTCCTCACACACTCTGTGCATGCTCTGTGCAGTCTTAGCTGCACGCTCCACGTGTGTTCTCTGCACGGGCTCCACATGTTCTCTTGCATGCTCTGTGCATCCTCTCTTTGCACACTGTGTGCACACTTGCTGCACACCCTTGTGCCTGCCCCATGCACCCTGCGTGCACACTCTGTGCGCCCTCCTGCACGCTCCATGCATGCTTTCCCTGTGCAGTGCTTGAACGCTCTCTCTGCTCGCTCCATGCACGCTCCGTGGCACACTCTCTCCGTGCACTGATTGCATGTTCTCTCTGCACACGCGTGTGCTGTCTGCACGCTCCCTGCACGCTCGTCCCGGCGAGAAAGCCATTAAAGCGATGCCCCAGGAGATGGGGGACGGAAGAGGGGAGCTCTGGGTGGGATCAATAGGAAATTAGTGACTTTACGCCGAGCGGAATGATGGCCAGTGGTGGGAGCAGGGCTGTGCCGGTGTCCCCGCTTGCTCGGTGGCAGAAGTGTGACCGTGCTGATGTCCCCTCACTGGCACGCTGCCACCAAAGCGCGCACAGTCCCCCCTGCTCAGGCACTGATCTCCACGGCGTTGGCCTCTTCCTGCTCCCGAATTACGTGGACGCCGGCAGTCCGCAGCAGCCGCGGAGCGCCGCGGGAACGTGCCGGCGAGCCCGGTGGTGACCTGTGGGTCCGCGTCGAGGCAGGTGAGCGAGCTGGCGAGCGATGATAACGACGAGTCGAACGCCCCACAGGTCCTGGCGAGCGACCGGCTGCTGGTACTGGCGAGCTGCTGTAACCTGGTTCAACTGTGCTGCGGGGTTCAGGCAGCGAATCCTCCTCCGCCTCTGGCGAGTCCTGCCAAAAGCCAAGCGTAGAAAAGAGTGGGACATGTGCAAGACCCCGTGCTGGGACGCTGCCAGTGTGCTACTGCTGCTACTGGCTCTCACCTTGTCCTTAAGGATGTACAAAGCCACTGGGTTCTTGCGCTCGTGCTCGCCGCTCCGCGGGATGCCTTCGGCTGCGTGGAAGCAAGGTGCTGCTCACCATGCCAGGGGCATTGGTGTTCCCCCAACCCGCTGCCGCCACGCTGAGGCCGGCACTCACCATCGTGCTTGAGGCGCTCCTCATCCTGCTCAGCGTAGTCAGAGGCTGGTTGTGTCTCCGCTTGGCGCTTCTCCCTGGGAAGGGATAGGGGATGGGGCAGCACTGGCATCGTGTTAGAGGCAAGGGGGGACTGCCTGCGGCTCATCCAGGGAAGGGTCAAGTACTGCAGGGAGGGAGAGATGGGATGGGATGGGATGGGATGGGATGGGATGGGATGGGATGGGATGGAAGTGAAATGAATGGGATGGAACAAAATAGGATGAGATGGAATGGAACGAGATGATATGATAATAGAATAGAATAGGATAGAATAGAATAGAATAGAATAGAATAGGATGGAACAGGAGAGATGGATCAAGGTGGGATGGGATGGGATGGGATGGCATGGCATGGCATGGCATGGCATGGCATGGGGGAGGATGTGTCAAGATGAGATGAGATAGGATGGTATGGGACAGGACAAGATAGGATGGGAAGAGATGAAATGGGACAAAAGGGGGTGGGACAAGACAGGATGGGACAAGATGGGACAACCCCCTTTGTCTCCCATGTTCTCCCCACCCGTACTTCTTGGAGGGTTTCCAGCAGGCACAAACTGTCACCAGGGTGACAAGAAGGAAGATTCCGCCTGTGGACAGGATGATGTAGAGAGAACTCCGGCCTGGAGGAGAGGAATGAGGGGGGACAACCCCCCAAAAATTTTAGCTGGAAGCATCTGCAAGGGATGGCCAAGCCTGGGAGTGCAGGAGGGGAGAAGGGGTGGCTTACGGTAAACAGTGAGCTTCACGGGGACACTGCGGCCATGGCTGATGGGGTTCTCTACCAGGCAACTGTAGACATCATCGTCAGCCATGAGAACACGGGTGATGGTGAGGATCTTCTGGTCAGGAGAGAGGAGCAGGCGGGAGTCGTTGCTCAGCGGCCGCCCATCCTTCAGCCAGGTGTAGGTGGGTTTGGTGCCATTCTCGTGTGAGCAGTTGAGGGTGAAGAACTCACTGAGCTCCAGCACCGTTGAGGAGGCCACCAGCACTTGTGGCTTTGAGATGGGAACTGTGGGCAAGTAGGGGAACCACGGTGATGCCATGTCTCCATGGACAGATGGGCTCAGGGGACAGGAAGAGAGACATCAAAATCCCACCATCTTGGCTGCATCAGGTGGTGAAAACCCCAAAACCACCTCCCAGTTGGAGAAAGCCCTCCCAAAATGTGATCAGGGAAGACATCCCATGCATAACCCAGTCCCCACTGGATGTCCTTCTTGCCCTTACTGTCCACGGTGAGGTTGATGGTCTTCTCGCCGGTGAAAGTGTCGTCGGTGATGGACACCTCCACCTCGTAAGCGCCTTCATCAGCCAGCTGCAAGGGGCTGATGAGCAGCGAGCCGTTCTCCAGCACCCGGATGCGGTCGCGGTAGTCGGGCCGTAGGTTGCCAATGATCTCGGTGCCGATGGACTGGACGACGGTGACAGGTTTGTCCCGCTTCAGTTGCCACTTGACCACTGGCTTGTCGGCGCTGGCGCTGGCATAGCGCACCGACAGCAGCGCCGCTTTGCCTGCCGTGCCGCGGACCAGCGGCGTGGGGCTGGTGATGTTCACCCCTGCCAGCAGACCTTGGGGTGGGGAGAGACAGTGGGGTGCCGAGCATGGAGAGAACAGGGAAACCTGAAACTGGAGCTGTGCTGAGCACCCCCAAAGTGCCCAACTTGGTTCCATAACCTTTGCAAGGATGCACACGTGGCCCCAAAAGTGCATGAGGGATAGGAGCCCTCCTGCACTCAGATCAATGCAACATGCTGTAAAAATCAAAGAATCACCCCCGAAATTGCTTTGGGCATGGGAGGTGGGTCAATGCAACCCTCTGCAAAGATGCATTATCACCCCCCAAAGCTGCGTTGGGGGTGGGAGTGCTCCTGCAGTCAGGTCAATGCAACTAACCCTTTGCAAAAATGCATGCATCACCCCAAAAATGCAAGGAGGAGGTGGGGATGGCAGACATGCTGTTGCTGGGTTAATGCAATGCTCTGCAAAATTGCATGTGGTGCCCCCCAAAATGTGCAGGGCTTGGGCAGGAGCTCTCCTGCACCTGAGTCGATGCAACCCATTGCAGAAATTCATCTATCACCCCCAAAAATGCAGGGGGAGAGCTCCTGCAGCCAGGTTGATTCAACCCTTTGCAAAAATGCACACATTGCTCCCAAAAATGCAGGGGGTGGGAGTCAGGTCGAGGCAACCCTCGGCAAAGTGCAAAAGTTTTTGCCATGCAAAAGCTGCCTGTGGAGTGAGAGACACCAGTGCTCAGATACTGTAAAGATCCCTTAATTCCCCCAAAAATGGTGTGGGGGAAGGATTTTGTATCCTACCCCCATCCCCATTGGATGCTCCTGTCCAGACAAAGCCCCCTCAGATGCGGAACTGCATCACGGGAGTCGGTGCACATGCATTGCTCCTCATCGCTGGTTTTAAGCCAAAAAAGGCAGGGAAAAAGTGTAAAAACATGATTTCTGGGGAGAGGGGACTCCCCAGAGCATTCTCCCTCCCCGAAATACCTTAGCATCCCCCTCTTGACACCCCAGAGGTCCCATCCGCGAACCCCCCATACGGATACCGTCATCCGACAGCGAACAAACCCCATATTGAAGAGGAGGGGAGAGTGGGAAAACCAGCTGGGCAGGGTGAAGCAGGAGCAAGAAAGGCCTTAAACAAGCCCGAAAAGTCATGGGACCTATTGGTATGCAGCATCCGTCCGTCCGTCCTCCCCGGCAGCGCCGCGCTCGGCCCCGCAAACATGCCCCGACTCGCCAAATTTAGGGGACCCCCCACAGGGAAGGCCAAGGCATGGGATGGGGATGTGGCCTTCAATGCATCCTTGCCCCCTTCCCGTGCACCAAATCGCTGCTCTTTAACTGTTTCTTCCCTTTTTTTCACCCTATTCCTGATTTTTTCTCCGCTCTGGATGAAAGATTTGGGAGTTTGTTAATAAATCAGGAAGTGTTCCCTTTTCCTACAGCATCCTTGGCTTAGGGATGGAGATCTCCTGGCCCTTTTCAATGGCTTTTGTTGAAAAAAGCCCACCAAAAATCCTCATTTTTACACTGTTTTGTGGCACAAATCCCTATTATTTAAAAAAAAAAAAACCCTGCAGCATTTTTGGGGTGCCCTGGCCGCAGCCCTGGCTGGTTTTTAGGGTCTAAATCAAAGCCAGCAAAGAACCCAGCTGGTTTTGTTTTGCATCCATGCTCCTCATCTGAAGGAAAATGGGGCCTCTCCAGGGCTGCTTTTGGGTGCAAACTTTGTTAAAATGGAGCAAAATCGGTGAAGGTGATTTTCTGTGTTTCCAGACCTGGGATAGGGCAGTTCTGGGCTCATTGAACTCCAAAATGTGAGAATTTAGAGAATAAATGATGGAGAAAACCAGGGCTGCAGTGGGATAAAGCAAGCCTAGAAATGGGGTGAAAAGTGAATTTTTAAGGAAAGCTGAAGAATGGGTAAAAGATTTGGAGATGTTAAAAAATAAGGAAAAAAGGGGGTTCGGGGAAGAAAAAAATCTGGGGAGAAGCTCAGGGTGGGGGCGGTGCCAAATCCTCCCCCACATCAGGACCCGCTTGGCTCCAGAAAAGTGTTTTCCCCAGTTTTCATTTCCAATTTTACCCCCTTTTTTCCAGCTCCCAAGCAGAGGGTACGCTCAACAGTGCGACAACCCTCCCTCCAACCCCCCCCATAGGGTATCACCACCCTCATCACCCCCCCGGCCCTCATCCTCCATCTGGACACCCCCAAGACCCGTGGAAAAACGGGAAAACCGTGGAAAAATGGGAAGACTCCCTACCTGCGTGCAGCGCCAGAAGCCAGGTCACCGGCAGCAAGCAGGGGGGAGCGGGGTGGCCCCGCGGGGCAGCCGGCGCTCCCCACATTTCGGGCAGGCTCGCCCCCCGAATTGCTCCGCTTCCCCACTCTGGGCACGTCCCTCGGAGCTCCCGGCTTGGCGCTTCGCCCGGCTAATTTATTTTTTTCCCTTCTTCTTTTTTTTTTTTGTTCTTTCCTTTCTCAATAGAGCCCTGTGTCCTGGTGGCTTTCGCCTCCTCGGCGGCCTCGAGCTGACATTTATTTGAGGAAAAACCACTCAGATTTGCAATTTTTCCCCGGTTACAGACCCCCAGTTCCATGTTTTCCCAGTCCCCGGGACACACTTGAGGTGGGGAGCATCACCCCAGCGAGCCCAGCTAGGGTTTGCCATCCCCTCTGTGGACAATCCAATGGGATTTCGGGCTCTGAACACCCCATTAAACTGGGGTTTTCTTTTGGAGGGGTATTTTGCAAAGCTGAACCCCCACCCCAAAGGAGCTCCCCCCCGCTTTTTTTTTTTCTCTTCCCAGGCTCTAAAACGAAGCCCGGTGGCATCCAGGCTTCGTTCCAGCTCCATGCCAATTAGCGCTAGCTCCCCGGGCATCGCTGAATAGGGCAGCGGGATGTGAGGCAGGATGCCCGGAGCCATTTCCCACCCCCCTCCCGAGACTTG
>VZTE01001994.1:130185-145653 GCA_013397775.1 Eulacestoma nigropectus | reverse complement strand
TACGGGGAGATTTGGCCCTGAAGGGTTGGGGGCCCTCGAGGGAAGGGGGGAGCTGAAGGTGGGGTGCCGTGGGGTTGGATAACTGGGGGGACAGTGGCGAGACAGGGTGCAGTGATGGAGGTGTAGGGGGCACTCAGCCACACAGGGCTGGGGGTGCCCAGTCAGTGTGAGGTGCCCGGGGACTGGAGAACTGGGAGGGCGCTGGGGGTGCCCAGTCAGTGTGAGGTGCCCGGGGGCTGGAGAACTGGGAGGGCGCTGGGGGTGCCCAGTCAGTGTGGGGTGCCTGGGGGCTGGAGAACTGGGAGGGCGCTGGGGGTGCCCAGTCAGTGTGAGGTGCCCGGGGACTGGAGAACTGGGAGGGCGCTGGGGCGCCCGTGGCCGAGGGGAGGTGGGCACGGGGGGCAGGAGATGGAGCAGGGTTCAGGTTGGGGTGCCCGGGGAGACACCTTCACCTCTGCTCCCCTTCCCCAGGAGCGGGCCCACGGCGGTGCCGGGATCATGCCCTCCTCGAAGGAGCAGTGCTGCGGGGCCGGGAAGCCCCCGGGGAGGCACCAGGGGAGGCCCCGGCAGCACAGCTGGCGGGTGCTGGCCGAGAGGAACCAGAGCGTGGCCCCCGTGGTCGTCTGGGTGGAGAATGCGCCGGGGCAGCCAGAGCAAAGCCCGGCCTTTGTGAGTGCACCGAGGGCAGCATCTGCCGTGGCATCTCTATCCCCTCAGTGTGCCAGTAAAACCCCTGGGGGGGTCAGAGCCAAAAGCGATCTTTTTCACAGCCTGAAGGCAGCCAGGAACATGGCTCTGAAAAACAGTAATTTGTTTTAATGTGATTTAGTGGGGTCAGAAGTCACTGTGATGTCCATGTAGTCTGGCCTCCCCTTTGCACAAGCTCACAACATCTCTCCAAGTTGATTGCCCTCAATAAACTGTGTTTTTTGAGGAGATGTTCATCAATTTTAAACATCAGTCAGGTGGGGAACCCAGCCAGTGCTGCTTCTTGCTTTTCCACTCATCCCTAAAGGATGTCAGGGAATTAGGATTTTATTCTGTGTTGGTGATTAAAAAATAAAAATTGAGTGTTTCAGGGTCTGGAGCCAATCCCCATGTACCCCATTAGAAACACTTAAGGAAATCTTCATGGTTGCTTATCTCAGGGATTTCTGCTTTGAGGGTTATTCTAAGAGGGCTAAAAGTGCATTAAATATTGGATGATGAGTTCAGTCCCCTGTAATTAATGTCTGAACATTACAGAAGCTCCTGCCCTTCTGAGATGATTTATTTCTATATTGTAATTTAAATCTTGAAAGGTTGAGATAATTTATGGAAATCAATCATCTCCATATTCCACAGAACTTCCATCTTGGCATGATGAAACTTCTAGGGGAGCTGAACTTTTCCGGACAGCTTTGGGGGGCCTGGATGCTGCTGGTGCCCCCCATGTGAGGCTTCCAGAGGTGAATGAAGCTGCCCAGGGTTATCTGAACTTATTTAATACATTAATGAATACACAGTAATGCCACGTGCCTCAGAGTTGCTGCTGAGGTGGGCAGTGGGTGAGCTGGCACTGGGCTGTTCCCTGGAGCACTGTCTTGGTTTCATCCCTAACAGTGCGGATTTCTCCTCATCTTGGAGTTCGTTGGGCTGTCCTGACCCTGCTGTTCCAAGTTCATCTTTGGCCTCGCCCCTTTTCTCCATCCCTTCAGTCTCTGTTTTCTCTTGCTATGGTGGCAGCCAGGAGAGCAGTGCTCCTTTAATTTAAGCCATGGTGGTGTTGCAGAGCTGCTTGGCAGAATTGCAAGGAGAATAAAACTGGATTTTTGGGTTTTTCGGGTCATTGCTCTTAATCTTTCACTTTGGATGGTAAAAGACATTCCG
This sequence comes from Eulacestoma nigropectus, assembly GCA_013397775.1. Classification (NCBI taxonomy): domain Eukaryota; kingdom Metazoa; phylum Chordata; class Aves; order Passeriformes; genus Eulacestoma; species Eulacestoma nigropectus. The sequence goes on along the minus strand of VZTE01001994.1, from coordinate 143,784 downwards.
GAGCGGTGCTGTGCTCTGTGAACTGCTTCCTTGATGTGCTTCCAGCCTTGCAGGATGTTAACAGGATGAGGGGCTGGCCTGTTCCTTTTGGATCCAGAGTTTGGATGTTTGAGCATCCTTTCATGGGAGCAGGAGCCAGGAGCTGCTCCGTGAGCCTCCTTTTTCTTTCCTTTCCTGTGTGTTGCAGAGAAGCAAAAGCAGAGGTGTGCATGCTCCGTATCACTAGTCAGACTCGATCCAGCCCATAATAACCCAGTAGATATTGTCCAAGCTGTTATTCCACATATTTTGAAACAAAAGGTGGAGTTTGCTCTTGGCTGCTGCATGTCTGCCTGGTCGCTCCAGGTGTGGGAAAAGGGGATACAGGGATACAAGCTGCTCTAATGCTGCAGCGTCACAAAACCCTGGTGAAATCTGCTTCCACGTCTCCCAGGCCTCGGCATTCCGAGTGGAGGAGGAGCTGAAGGAGCAGCAGCGGAAGAAGGCAGCCAGCCTGAGGAGGTTCCAGGGCGAGGTGAGGCAGCGGGTGAACCGGCAGGTCAGGATGCGCCGGAGGCAGGAGCTGCAGAAGGCCCTCGAAGCAGTAAGTGAGGCTCTGTCAGGAGAAACTCCTCCAAACCCAACATCAGTTGGGAAAAATCCAAACACTGGAGCTTAAGTCAAGGTGTTAATGAGAAAACATGAGGAAATCTGGGGTTCCAGACCCTGTGGTGGCAAACAGTGTCCAGGCAGGCTGGGTCAACACCACACTTCAGCTGGTGCTGGAGGTGCTTTGAAGCCTCCCCAGGGAAAGATTGCTGGCTCCCTCAGGCAGCAGCAGAACAGAGTCCTGAAGCTCTCTGCGGAATTGCCTGGAGTTAAAAATCAGTCAGGCAGGAGTTGGGTATGATGTAGATGTCTCCTGGCTGCATTTGAAGCAAAGCAGCTTTTCTGCTGTCTTTTCCCATCCCTTTTCCAGAGCAGCCAAATAGTTTTCAAGCAACACTTTCCCTTTGTCTCCACATTCCCTTTTCTCCCATGGGCTTGTTTTGGATTATCCCGTGAATATATTTAATCCTTTCTACTCTCAAACAAGTGCTGGGGAGACTTGCCAAGATTTGACTGTGACAGAAAAGAGAATGCACTGAGATGTCACCAGCTTTGGCCACCCTTGGGGTGTTTGGGCTGTTTCCATGGGATGTCCTCATGTAACTTTGCCAGCTCCAAGTGGGAAGCCCACAAATGCCCTCAGGCCCAAAGAGCCTGATGGTTCTTTGTATTCTCTCATCGTGGAGAGCCAAAACCTCCATCCCAAGAAATTTCACCCGAGGGTGTTGAAATGTCACCACAGTTGACATCTTGTTGGGTCATGGGTGGAGATCCCACGTGGCTTTTTCCTGGCAGGCAGAGAGGGAGAGCTGTGTTGCTGTGCAGTACTCGACTCCCTGGAAGAACACGTGCCTATTCCAGAGTCTCCCTGCTCCCATCATCATTCCAGCCCAGCTGGAAGAGAAGCATGGTGAGCCCTTCCAGCAACAAGCTGCCGAGGTGAGCTGTGCCCCTCCTGCGTTTCCGTCGCGGCTTCGGCATTTTGGATCCTCAGTGTTTGAAATGGGGGACGAGCAATGTTTATTTTTCTCTTCTACAGCACATTCCTAATACTTGGGTTTAGATATCGAGTGAAATGTTAGCTTGCATTGTCACCCTGAGTGTTGTGCTGCTCCTAAGAGCATCCAGCTGGGTGGCTCGTCCAGGATGCTGTGGCTGAGCTGGTTTGGCTGCTCGCAGGCCCGGTATTTTCCCAGCCGTGTCCTGGCGCAGAGGTGGCACTAGGGGGTGCCAGCTCATTGCAGCTTGTCTCGTGTAGACCAATAGCTGGGAAAATCTGCCTTCAGGACCGTTTAAGCTTTTTTTTTTTTTTTTTTTTAAATAGTGATGTTTATGGTCCATTTGGTGGTTTAGAAAGCCTGTGTGCTCGCCTAGGATCTGGAGTTATTCCAGTTGAAGCACCATGGGATGCATTCCAGTTCAAGTACCTTGGGCTGGAAAATCACTTCTGGCTGGATACCAAGCAGGAAAATTTGGGATCTGGCATCTCAGCAACATTTTTTGGGAGCAGCTGAGTTGCCTGGATGAGGATTTCAGTACCTCGGGGCCGCTCTGAAAGACCCCTGATTGTGTGTTGGGTCGTGCTGCCTTGGTTGAGCTCCTTGGCTGGAGCAGACTGACTGGGAGATCTCTCCGTGCAGCTGAACTTGTCCTGTGTTTTCTTTGCCTTCCCTCTGGCCGCAGCTCAGCAGGGCTGTGCAGCAGGTTCGGCGCAGGCTGGCGTCCCGCAGGACCAGGACTGTGTCCCCCGGTGCCTGGAGGCTGGAGGTGAGCCAGGGCTGCCCGGGGTGAGGGCAGAGAAATCACCTTGCAAACTGCTGAAGGTTTGGCTCTAATTAGCAAATCGAAAGCATAATTCAGGAAGTTTCTCCAGCAGGAATGAAATAAACTGTGCTTTCTTGACTCACCTCAGAGGTAACCCATTTTAGAGAAGGCAGCAGGATAAAGTGTGTGAAAACATCTCTGAGATGAACTCAAGAATGCAAAAAAGACTTTTAAAGGTTGAGATTGTGATCTGGGTATCTGGGAGGAATGTGATGACCAGCCCTCCCTTCAGGTGCTTTTATTTCTTCAAACCTCAACAACTCTTTCCATTGCATCAGTCTCTTGTTTTGTGTGGGTGGCAAAGCTCTGGAGGGTTTTCCTCACCCGGGGCTGGCTTCTGCTAGAGAATGGCTGGCACGCGGCTGCTTTCCTCGAAGCAGTGCATGGAAAGAGGTCAGTCCCACCTTTTGCTCTGCTGAATTTCATTCCGATTTTGCTCCTTCAATTCTCAAGAACACCTTCGTGTTGTAGCTATTACCCCAGCCTCTATGCCAAGACCTTTCTTAAACTGACATACTTTGGAGAACACCAGCAGCAACCCAGCCTGGTGTTTTGTCTTACTGCCTCTGCAGCCAGTTTCCTGCCCATCCTGTAAATCTTCATTCCCTTCTCTTTCTCAGGTTCACCAAAGGTGAAGTAGATCTTGGCTGATTATCTAGAAACTACCCTTTACAGGAGGGCTGGTCTGGCTCTTCCTCTTCTATGTACTCTTGGATTGCTGATGAAGTCAATCAGCTCTGCAAACAGGACTCAGAGAAACACAACAATTATGGGCTCAAAAACCTTGTTACCTGTTTCCAATACCAAACGCCCCTCTTGTGTGAGCCATCAGTGCATTCAGTGAGATGGGTTGATTCATGACCTCACATAAATAATAGAGCCACTGCCCAGGTGAGCCAGAGGGTTATAGGAGATCCGTGGGAGTCCTGGGCAAGTCATCCACAGCAGTGAGAAACACTGGGAGGGGTTTGGGGCCATCCTCCCACCCCCACCTCACTGCAGCTACAGTTAATCTACATAAGGAAGTTTAACAGCTTCCCTGGGCGATTTGTTCTGGGAGGAATATATTGATTTGTTTCATTGCTCTGCTTTATTACTCCATGATATATGAGGAGAAAAAAGCTCCGATATTAATCTGAATCTCTCCCTGTATGAAGGTTTGGCATGTTCCCAGCCTGGCAGGGCAGCAGCGTGTTCCCTTCTCTTCAGGTGCAAAAGGCTCATGGACTTAACCCCCTTCGTAGTGCTGCCTCTTCTTTTGTGCTCCCTGGATTTCCTTGTGCTGTGTATTCCAGCCCATTTCATTGGTTTGAACCCACGGGTTTTTCACCCAATACTTCTACAGTGCAAGTGGGGTCAGTAGCTTAATCAAGATGCTTCTTTCTTCCTTCATCTAGGCTGATAATGAAATAAAAGAGCAGAGCCCACCTAATTCTTACCCTATTTCTGTGCAGTGAACTCCTGAGACCAAATCTGGGCCATGTTTTTAATCAGTTTTGCACATCCCACATCAGACTTCCATCTAACAGGTTTTGCTTTACCCCAGTGTTGAATTAGGCCACATCAGGCTCAGTTGAACCCCAGAGTCTTCTGCTGCTCTTTGCCTGAGGCCTCTTCCTTCTATTGTAGGAGACATTCAGCTTAGCCTGACCTGACTCGCTCTTGACAATTTTATGCTGGTTGCTGCTTATCTTGTTTTCTCCTGGCTTACAGGCAGTTTGCAAGGTGATTTCCTCTTGTTTTTTCAAAAGTCACAGTTAAACTCTTGAGGCTAATATTTTGGTATTTCCTTTTCCTCTCCTTTAAATAAAGAAAGACACTTCTTGTGCCCTTTTCTGATAATCTGGAACTCCACAGATTTCAGGGAGCCGTCGGCACCTTGGCTGCTGCTCCTGGCAGCAGCCTAGGGCAGGTCCATCCTCCTTAAAAACCTCAGCTTCTAGGAATAACCCGACTTTTTCTTCCCAATAATAGTCCCGGCATTTTTCTCCCTGCTGCTGCTAGTTCAAAGCAAGCCTTTGGCTGAAATGTCTTTTTTTTCCCTTCAGTCCTGTTTTCTGCATTTTTCTTCTTCTTTTTCCTTTTTCCCTGTAAGATGCTGCATTCCTTGTGTTCAATAATCCATGTTCCTAAAATTGTTGCTGTCTCTCTCCCCTCAAGATTTCTTTTGAGGTCAAAAGCATCCAAAGAGTTAATTGCCTGCTTTCCCAAGCAGATACTGGAAATGACCTGTCCAGTGTTCCACACTCATCCTGTTCACTGAGTCTTTGCCTTCAGGGTTTGGTGGACTGCTGTAGCTCCTCAGCATGGCAGCACCCAAATTCTTTTCCCCAATGTCTCATTCCACAAAAGTTGGTGGTGTTTTTCCACAGTTTCGTGACTTTTATACCTTCAGTGCTCCAGACCAACCTTCCAAAGCAATAACCCTTCCCCTCTGTTCCCTTATCCTCACTGAAGCAGCTGTTCTGTCATGTGTCTGTCATAATGGGCTTGATGGAGTAATTCCTGTGCCTATCAAATAATTCCATGTTCAGACTGACTCCAGGCTATTCTGTCCTTCCCAAACAGCAGCAGAGCCATATCAAGGAATTCTTGGCATGATCTGTTCTCCTACTGATCCATCCTTTCCCTCTGTCAGCAGTCCTGCTCTTCCTTTCCCACCATGCTGAAGAAAAAAAAAAAAGCAAGGGAAAAAAATTTTTCCTGGCTTCAAGCTTGCTTCTGGCATTTTGATTCTTTAGTTTGTAGGAAGCAATCTGCTGCCTCTCAAAATATTGTGGATTGCCACTGGGGAGCCTGCCCACTTCCCATCTGAAGGAGTACGCTCCGTACTCGGGTGTCGCTCAGAGGTCCCAGCTCCCTGCCACTGTGAAACTGTGCCTGGAGAGGTTTTTGCCTTGCCTTGTCTTGACCCCACACGTCTGTCCCGCTGCTTCTGCAGTTGGAGAGAGCACACTCACAGTCACCCTGCGACATTCCTGTTTGCCAGCTCTGGTGCCCCATGGTGCTGCTGAACACATGGTGCTGCCAGATCTCATCCGAGTGACAGCACACACAGCCTCGTGTTAGAGCTGCTCTGAGGGTGTTCAGCTTTCCCTTGGCACCAAAGCAGCCACATTTCAATTCCATGTTTACACCCATGTCCTCCCTTCTCCAGAAACCAGAGCCTTGCCTGGCAGCTGCTGTGTCCATGGACAAGAGTGAGGAGCTGCTGCTGGTGGGACACCATGATCTGCCTGCTGAGCTGCTGGAGCAGGGCACAGCTGCACATGGCACTGGGCAGGACGATGACTTCTACATCAAAATTGAATTAGAAAAAGTAAGACTCGTGCAAAATTGGTCTTAAGAGGTTCAGATCATTAGATTTATTTTGGTTTCTGGAAGAGGCTGCTCTTGGGAGTAGAGCAGTTGCTCCCTCAGGCCTGCTTAACTCTTAAGCCTACAGTCCTCAAAGCAGGCTCAGAGGCAGTATTGGAGCTCAGTGAGACTGGTGCTGCCATTCCCTGCTTTCAAGTACAGTTGTGGCCTCGAAGGGTTTGATTCCTGCCTGCTTGTGATGCCGGTTGGCAGGTGCCCAGATGAAAGCTGAAACCGAGGGTGTGCAGTCATATCATACCCAGAGTCATGCTCAGACCACACTGAAAGACCCGAGGGTGGAAGAGATCAAATTAGTCAGAAACCTCCTAGAAAAGGGGGGGAAAAAAAAAAGCTTTGTATCAGAGGTGGCTGTGGCAATCCCAGTGCCTGGGGGTGGCAGGCCCTGCCCTAGGACGGGTTGATGTACTTAATCCTTCTTCTTTTGTTTTCAGGCAGCTTTTTCTGAGCATCTAGGGGGTGGAAATGGTTGATCCCAATTGCCTGGGATGGTTGGCAAAGGCTTTATGGCTGTGGCAGTGTGTGCCCAACCTTGGCTGGGGATTAGTCCAGCTTGGAGCAGAAATACTGACTGGGCAGAGAGTGAGCAGGGGAGACGGTGGAAGTTTACACTGAGGTTTACACTGAGGTTTTAGGAGATGTTGGCTGTGAAATTCCCCTTACACTTAGTTATTTGTTTCACACTTCACGAAGTTCATAATAGAAGTTTGGGGTGGGAGATGTGCATCCATATTTAAACTAAACCAGAACCCTCTTCCAAGGATATCTTTAGAGGTGTTTTGACAAAGCTTTGGTGCTCAGACTCCTGTGTCAGGATGTGGCACATCTCTCCTGTTCATGGCCAACCTGTACCCCAGATAAAACCCCTTTCACAGGTGGGTCATCCTGTTCAGGTCTGTAGGGATCACACAGAGGCCCTGCCTCCAGTGAAGAGTGTTTTGCTGGGGGAAGATGAGAAACTTAACTGTGGCCATGCTGATGCTGCTCCCTTCCATTGTCTCTCAGGTCTGTGATGGGTTGGTGAAGGACTCGAGCCTGCCCGAGCCTCCTGAGAGGCCACACACTGAATACCAACCTCCCCTCAAACTCTGGGCTGGTGTTGACGAAGAGGAAAGCAGGAAGCAGGTCTGTCCAGGGGACCCAAGCCCTTGTGGTTTTGTTTGAAAGGGGTTGGGTGTCGGGAATGCTGCTGGCTCAAATAAGAAGCCTCAGAGGGGGTTTGAGGTATGAAACCCCTGCTGGATTTAGTTCATCAGCTTCGATGGTGTCTTAGATCTTGGGCAAAGCTACCAGGTTATTTTTTAAAATCCGTTGTGACTAAGTGCAACTGTTACCTACTCCTCCTACAAAAAATCTGAGATCTCAATAACACCAAAAGTTTGAAGGAGAAACAGGCTCCATTCATTCTGCCTGGCAAAATCAAGGAGTGCTTGCTGTAGTTGCAGGGAGCCCAAGAAGCTGCCAAAAATGCTTAAAAGAAAACAAAAAGAAAGAAAGAACAAAGCCAACTTTATCTTGTTTAGATACGGAGGCTGGAATAGAAAGTTTCTCTGATTTTGGGAATAGCCTCAAGCCCAGCCTGCAGGCCTGATGCCGAGTGGATGATATCACAGTGAGGGCTTCCAGCCTGTGTCCTGGGCAGTTTGGCTCGTGCTAATCTGGGTGATGCGGAGTGATGATGTTTCTCTTGGATGCCTAAAGCCAATGACTTTTATTTTCCTGCTTCCTCCTGCCATGTAGAGGAACATTTCCCTCTCCCTCTGTCACCTTTCTTGCAGCTTGCAGTGTAAAACTCTGAACAATTCACATGTTTTTTGTCCCTTCAAGTGTTTTCCAGCCAACTGATCCCAAATATGGTTGTGGTTTCTCGCCAGTGTGACAACAGCTGGGGCTTCTCAGACTGCTCCTCCTAACTCTGCTGTTCCTTTTCCCCTTGCTTTTTATCTCCTTGGCTCTGATCCACCCAAGATAACTGGTTTTGCAGCACTGTCCTCTGCCTGGGTTTTTTCCATCCGGTTTTCTTCACTGGCAGCCTGGTGCTCTCTCCTCCTCCTCCTCCTTTATCTCCAGCTGTGCTGGGCTCTCTCCACCGAGTGAGGTGGACAAACTCAGCCCAAAGGTTTTGGCATTCATGAGGAAAAAACCTATGCATTAAACTTTTGGGAGCCATGGAGCTCAAACTATCTCTCTACCCCACACCAGGAGGGCTTTTGATGTGAGCTTTAGTCAGGAGGTTTCCCTGCCCTTGCTGCATCCGTGGGATCAGCCAAAGACCAGACAGTAAACTCTGAGTATTCATATGGGAATTCTTCCCTGCAAGGCCCCTGGATTTGTCTCAGCAGTGGTTTTGCCACCTCTGTGGTTCTCCCGCATGTAGAGAATCCAGCTTGGTGTCATACATTCATCTTTTGGAGGAGATACAGGATTCCAGTGAGCTGCAGGGGAGCACCAGTGTCCAGGTGGATCCAAATTCAAGTGGGTTGAAGTTGGAATTGACTCTTTTCCCTCAACAAAGTGGGAGGAATTTGCCAAGTGGCAGAGCTTCCATCTGTAGGAAGCTTCAGTGGAGGGATGGTGGTACAAAGCTCTCCAATGCTTCAAGATGACTTGGTCTTTCCTACCTCAGTGCCATTTCTCCAGCTTCCCAGTCCTGGGTCACATGCACTCAGAGATGTTTGAGGGTCTTTTTGGGGAAAGAGTGAGGTTCCATCCTCCAGAAATGAAGCTGAGCACTGATACTGCTCAATATTTATCCCAGACATCCTTCCCAAATGTCCTTCTGTTCTTCTCCGAAGCGGCAGAGCGAATTCCTGCGGTGCCGGCGCCTCTTCATGGCCGTGGAGCGGGAGCGAGTGAGGGAGCAGCAGCGGCAGCGAGAGAGGCAGCAGAGAGTTGCCCAGTGAGTCTGTGCAGCTGGTGGGGTCACCTCCTCCATCAGGACAGGGTCCTTCACAAGGTTGAAAAGGTCTTTTGAGCTTGTCTGGTGTAAACCAGGCACTGAGCTGTACCCCCCCTGGGGTGGGATTCACCCAACCAGCCCCCATGGGGTGGGATTCACACAACCAGCCCCACAAGAGAGACCCTTGGGCCATGTTGAGTCCTTTAACACTTCTCTGTCTACTTTTCAAGTCCCTGTGCAGCCTGTTTAGGAGTTGGGAGCCAAAACATGGGGCTGGGAGAGGTGCAGCTTCCCAAACCATGACTCTGGGAACTCAGGCCTGTGTTTAGAAACTTTGGGGTGAGGTCACGTCATTGTGGTTAAGCTGTGATTATCCCTGGCATTTTTAGTATCAGACCCTTCACCCTCACAGCCATAAAAACTTATACAGTGTAATAAAATGGTTTTGCAGGCATTTGTTCCACAGTTGAACACTTGATATCTGTGTAAAAGTATCAGTTGTGCTGGGAGTTTCTCAGCTTCTCCTTTAAAAGGATTCATTAAGGAGGAGCTCTGCAAATTTACAGCAAAATAGGAAAGATCCTCTAATTTTTGTTTTTTCCCTGGATTTCCTATGAATGAACTGACCTAAATCTGACCATCCTGGCTCTTCTGTGATCAGGCTTTGGGGGAGTGGGACGGGCACCCCAGGGCAGGATTTTCATGGGTGTTTCTTTGGGAATAACTGCCAGTCTAAAGCAGTGCTCCTCCAGCCACATCCTGACATTCCAATGGCACTTGGGAGCTTTGGAGAGCTTGTCCTACCCTGTGAATGCTGGCAAGGCCCCAGGGACTTCCTAGTTAGTGTGATACCTTTTTATTATTATTTTTTCACTTGGAGTGTGTGCAGAGAAGAGCTGGGTGAGCTCTTCTAAAGAGAATTACGGGGTGTAAAGCCCCGAGCTGGCCTTGGCCTCAGTTTCTGGAGCAGATTTATGGTGCTGTACTTAAGGTGCTACATCTCATTTAAAAAACATTGCCAAGTTTATAACTTAACCAGGGAAGTTCGACTTCAGCACTTTCCTTCTGGATGTAAAGATTTGACCCCCTACATGAAGTAAGGTCTGAAATGTCCCATGACACTGCCTTCCCCTGGCTTCTTCCCAGCCTTGATTTTGGTTTTAATGCCCCCTGGCAAGGAGTGGCCTGGGACACATTGTTGCATTTGGGAACAAAATGTCAGATACTTTGGTGTAAAGTCTTTGTGCTTTGAGATTGCTGCTGGTGTTTGGTGGGAATTACACAACCCAGGTCCCACTAAAGGGCTGGAGGGCCGTGTAGGTGCAAGGGAGATTGAGGAAAATTTGGTTAAAAGGACGTCTTAAAGCCTGTTTTGGAGTAAAGGTGGGATCCTTGGAGTGTCTCTGCTGTACCCAGCCCTGCCACGCTTCCCTATCCTGGAAACTGCTTATGGAAGGATCCAAGCTGCCTCATAATCAGAAGCAATGGGAAGCTGGGAAGCTGAGGTGTAGGTCCTTTCTGGTAGATATTGAAGAGCCCAGCCTCCATGCTTGGTTTAAGGACAGAGCACAGCTCTGGGGAACTGTAGGTGGCAGGAGCACGTGTGGATGTGATGCAGGAAGGAACTGGAAGAGGAAGTCCATGATGGTGAGAAAACAGGCAGGCAGGAAGAGTTTGAGGGCAGGAGAGCATTCACAGGCTGGTGTTGCCATATGGGGTGAAGAATGGCGGCTCAGGAACCTTTTTCACCATTTTGTGTTTAAAGCCAATATATTTATTTATATTTAATGCTGTGATTAGTGCAGAATTCCTTTTGCCTTTGAAAGCAGCAGCATCACCCAGATTCCTGTGCCTTGACCTCACAGCCGGAGACCAGCCAGGAATGGAAGTTGGGATGGGGAAGCTCCTTCTCTAAGCACGTGTGTTCCTGCAGGATTAAGAGGGAGAAGGAGAATCTGCGCCGGGAAGAGGAGCAGAGGATGCGAGACATGGCTGAGCAGCGAGAGCTCTCCCCAGGAGAGGGAACCTGGGAAGCTTTGGCCCAGCTTCAGCTGGAGGAGAGGAGAGTGAGGGACAGACAGCGGCGGGATAAGGAGCACGCAAGGTACAGCCAGTCTGTGCTGCTTGTGCAGAGCTGGGTGTCACTGGCAGAGGTGAATGTTTGATCCCTTGCAGGTATGTGGAAGCTCTGAGAGCCCAGATGAGGGAGAAAATCGAACTCTCTAACATCGACTTGCCCCCACTGTGTTCCTGTGGGTCCGATTTCTGGGATTCCCACCCGGATACCTGTGCCAATAACTGCGTCTTCTACAAAAATCACAAAGGTAGGAGCTCCTGCTTCCAGAGAGGAGACATCTGGACCTGATTATACAGGGAGAAATCAAACCAGGATGGGTGTCTCCATGCTTCTGGGCTGCTGTGCAGAGATGCTCCTCCAAATGTGCTCTGGAGAGGGCAGGTCAGGGGCTTTGCTGCCTGATCCAACCTCTGTCCCTTAGGGAGTGTAGTGGCATCCTCAGCAGGGCACCAGCCCCTACAGTGTGTTAAATAACACAGCTGTGACACAGCCACATGTGGCTGGGGACACAACCATGAGGGAAATGCTGCAAAGCATCTCATTAGGGGCACAGAGCCCTCTGCCTTAAATGCTGAATATTCTGCTGGGAGGATGCATAAAGGTGTGTGGAAAGGGCCTTCTTTAGGTGATGGAGTGCTCTGACCTTGAGCACAGCTTGGGAAAGTACCTGACTGGGCAACTGGGAGTCATCTGGGAGGGAAAATGGAGACATTGAGGTTCATAAAATAGTCTTTGGCTTGTGGACTGCTTTATATTCGGGAGCGTGCCGAGTGTGCAAGCAGGTCTGTGGAAAGCTACAGGCATGTTGATTTACCTTAAACCCCAATTGCTGTCTCTCTGCTCTGGTGCAAGGCTAGAGCCAAGCCCAGTTCCGGGCCATAAGTGCAACTTTGGTGCCCTGACGCTGTTTCTGTGTCCCCGTCCCTCTCAGCCTACAGCCAGGCGCTGCTCTCCGTGATCTCCTCCTGTGCCCACGCAGCCACACGGCCTCTCCGGGACTGGGCTGCTCTCTGTGCCCGCTCGGGGAAGCGTCTGTGACCGAGGCAGTTCCGCATCCCAGCGACTGCTGTGAGTAGGGAGCGGGGCTGTGCCGTGTCCTGCCTGTCCCTCCACGCCAGCTGCCGGAACGGTGTCACCTTTGCTCTCCTGGTTTGTGTGTTCCAGCTTGTGCTGTGCCTCTCCCACTCTGCTCCAGGTGTGCAGTTGGCCGGGGCGATGGTCGAGGTGAAGGAGACGATTGCTCTGTGGGGTTGGTTTATGGCAGGCACTTGCATTCCAGCATTTGACTGTGGAATAAACTGTTTTCAAGGATTGTTTGTCTCATTTGAAGTGTGAAAGGAGGAGAAATGAGGTGCTAGGGGTCAGTATCTCTTAGGGGAGGATTTCTAACCTTTCCCTGCTCCCTTCTCTCCCTTTTCATAGGGCTTCTGCCAGCCCTTGCCACTTGGATCACCTTCCAGAGCCAGGTGTTTATTGTTCCTGCCTTATTTTCTATGTGAGGACCTCTCTTCCAGTAACACCCACACAGCTTTGAACCTGACCCATGCTCCCATAGCCTCTCCTTTGCTCTAGAAAGGAACGTTTTCCTACGAAAAGAATCTGCAGCCCTTTGCAGGAGTGACTGGACCAAGATGGGTTTTCCCAAAACTGCCTGTGGTGGGGTAACGTGGTCCTGGGCAGAGGTTACTCCGTACCCTGTCATTAATATTTATTCTTCACTGTCCGCCCTCTCCAATATTAACCATGGCAGGAAGGATGGGTGGCTGAGCGTGCCGGATCATTTCTTTTCCCAATGCCCATCCCACTGGGCACAAAGCAAACCCACCCCTGGTCCAGAGGCACAGAGCCAGGGACTGTTCCTCGGTTCCCCCTGGAGAATCATTCACTGAGGGATCCGTGGTGGCTGATGCTGTTTATTAACAGCCACTTGCGTCAGGGGAAGGTGCTGCGGTCCTAATTCAGGGTGTTGGAGTGGGTTTGGAAAGGGCAGGATCTGCCCTGTGAGGGGGCAGGGAAGCAAAGGGCTGAAGCCGCAAGTGGGTTTTTTGTAACTGATTTCAGCTCTCGGGCAGCTGAGGACAAGCAGTTCCTTGGCAGGTCCCCAAAGGCTTGCTCAGGCCCTAGGGACCCCTATTCCTACCTCTCTGGAGGGATCCCCAAAGGGACTGTGGGCTAATTTGGGGCTTAGTTAAAGGAACAAATAAAGCTGTTGCTGCTCCTCATCCTCAATCTGCCCCTAGCAGGATAAACAGGATACTTTGAAAGGCGGAGGTGAGGAGGTCTCCCCAAATCCCTGGCAATGACCCCAAAGCATGTCTAGGGTAGCTCAGTCAACATCAGGGCAGTGAAGCCTGTTCGGGCGTTGCTGGGAATGGGAGTGGAAAAGTTAAATCCAAGTTTTTTCTGCTGGAAAAAACCAGCATCGGGGGAAGCTCACAGAGCCCCGAGGGGATATGAACCGGGCTGGTCGGTCCCTTCGGGGCTCTGCCGCCTCCCACTGCCCAGCGCGGCTGTTCCCTCGTTCCAGCCGGATTTGGAGGGGATTTTTGTTTTAGGGGCAGCGAGGACAGCCTGGTTCACCCCTCGCGGCCGCGGCTGTGCCCGGGCAGGGCCGGGGCGGGACCGGGGCCGGCGGGGCGGGAGCGGCGGCCCCGGGGGCGGTGAAAAGGAGCCGGGGGGTGCCCGAGTGCCGCCGCCGCCGCCGCCCGCCATGAGGGCAGCGCTCGCCCCCGGGGTTCGCCTGCTCCGCGCCCTCCCCCGGGACAGCCGGTGAGCGGGATCGGGGAGCGGGATGCGGGGGACGGCACCGGGGTCGGGACCGGCTCTGCATAGAGGG
>VZTE01001994.1:99861-130018 GCA_013397775.1 Eulacestoma nigropectus | reverse complement strand
CGGGGGGGGGACCGGCTCCGCATAGAGGGATCGGGGCTGCTCCGGGACATAGGGACCGGCTCGGGACATAGGGACCGGCACCGGAATCGAGACTGGCACCAGGATAGGGAGTGGCATCGGGCAGGGAGGGTATCGGCACCGGGATAGGGACAGTCTCTGGAACGGGACTGACTCTTTGGTGGACCAGCACTGGAATAGGGACTGGCCCTGGACACAGGAGCCAGCACCAGGATGGGGACCAGAACCGGTGCAGGGATCAGCCTTGGGTTAGGGAGGAGAGGCTGTCATTCCACTGGGGACTGGCAACCATTGGAAGTGGAACTGGGATAGAGCCTGGCCCTGGGCATAGGGGCTGGCACTGGGATGGAGACTGACCCTGGACCAACGGACCGGAACCAGCATGGGGGCCAGCACTGGGACCAGTGCCAGACTGGACACCACTTGTCTGGGGACTGACACTGGGACAGGGACCAGACTTGGATTGGCAGGTTACTTTTTGAGGCGACTGGCACCAGGATGGGGATGAGACCTGGGGTGGGGACCTGCACTGGACTGGGGGTCACTCAGGGCCCAGCGTTGCCCTAAGGCGCTGGACCCACTGAGGGATGGGATCAGCCCACACTGATTGCAGCTCAGGGCTTTGGGCTCGGCCCAGGATGGGGGAGGGAACCCCGAGATGGGCAGCAGCACCCGACAGCCTCCAGATATCTCAGGCCCTCAGGCTCAAAATTCAGTGGGATGTGGCCAACACAGGGACCTTGCCAGCTGCCTTCTCGTTTGACGTGGTGATGGGCCCGATGTCCATTTAATTTCAATTAATATTTGGATTTTTTGGAAGCCCATTGCCAAACGCTCCCCCTGTTTTTCCATCAGCTGGAATTTTCCCTGACAGAACACGTGGGGTGAAAAGAAAAAAACCAACACCCAAACGTCTGGCCCAGGCGGGCACTGCATGTGAAGTTTATCTTCCCCTTCCCCACTGTGGCCTCTCTGCTCCCCTTGGATCAGCCCTGCAGTCACTAGCAGTGATTTTGGGTGGTTTATTCCTTTTTTGGGGTGGGAAGCAGCAGTTTCTCAGCCGCAGTGCAGCCTTGGAGCTGGCACCCCAGCACAGGGGGTTACCCTGGATTTGCAGGGCACCCGTCACTGCTGCAGCTCCAGGGAGAAGTGAAACTGCAAAGAGGAGCAGGATAGGCCAAAACCACCAGAAAAAAGGTTCTTGTTTTTCTTCTAAACTTGGAGCAATCCCGTGACGCGTCTGTGTGCTGCAGCTGCCCCCGATCACTTGCATCCTCTGTGCTGCCACAAAACCCTTCCTGAAGGCAGGATAGCGCCTTCAGAGGTCCCCGTCTTGCTGCAGAGAGTGCTAGATCCTACTTGGGATTCTCCAGGCTTTTTCTATCAGCTTTGATGGGAGCAGCATCCCCAAATCCTGAGCCCGGACTCCCCCACTTCCCTGCATTTAATCCAAGCAAAGAGGATGAGATGGCTATTTGGTGGAGGAAGGGGAGCTGGTATTGCCTAGGGCATCCCACCCCCTGCTTTTTTTTTCCAGCTTATCTTTGATTAACCCTGGGAGTGAGGATGAATCAGTGCAGTTTCCACTCATGACACCAGGAAGGCACTTGCTCACCCCGTGTTTCGGCGGGATGTAACTGCTTGAGGAGGTGGAAACTCTGCTTGATGCTCCCCACAAAACTCAGCTGATATTTTCAAGCCGCATCCTGGGCTTTTTTGGCGGGGGGCTGTTCACTTCCTGACCAGCTCAGCTGAGCTGGTCCAGGTCACCAACTCAGTAGAAGAGTCCCGTTGGGTGCTGAGGGCACCCATCCCTGTCCCACAGATCCTGACCTCTCCGCTTCCTTCCTCCCACAGCTATCGGGGGCTGACTCTGGTACTGACCTTCCTCTCCTACACCAGCTACCACCTCTCCCGAAAACCCATCAGCATCGTCAAGGTGAGCTCCAGCCTCACCACAGCTGTGGGGACAGGGAACCTGGAGAGGGCACATGGGGAGGGGGGTGCTGACAGCACCTTGATTTCACCCCCTCTCTCTCTCTGCAGAGCCAGCTGCACCCCAACTGCTCGGCCTTGGGCCCGAACCCCAACAATGACTCCAACAGCAGCACATGGTGCAGCTGGGCCCCCTTTGGTAAGGCTGAGCCCCCCCAGGCACCCCAAAACCCATGCTCATGGCAGCCGAGCTGGGCTCCCCCCATTCCCTAAAACCAGGCCGTGGCCGGGGTTTGGCAGGAGGCCAGCTGCTCATTAGGCACCCGGAGGTAATTAAGTAGTAAGTGTCCCATGCCCCTGGGCCAAAGGGCAGGGTGGTGAAATCCAGGACAGGACAGGGTCAGGTCCCAATGCCGATGGCACCCAGCCATGCTCCCAGAAACCCCCATGGAGATGAGGCTTTTGGGAACGGGGGACAAGACTGAGCCAGCAGCCACAGGGAGGGGACACAAGATGGGGGCCAGGCTGAGGTGGCCCTAATATTTGTTTTCCAGATGGGGACAACTACAAGGAGCTTTTTGGGGCGCTGGATAATGCTTTCCTTGTGGCCTACGCCATCGGGATGTTTATCAGGTACCCAGGGCCTTTCCCTCCACACACCAGTTTGTGCCAGTCTGCTGGAAACCGGTTTCCATTGGGATGGGGTCATACTAACAGGAAAGCAGCCGGGGATCCGCTCAGGATTCGGGTTAGTTACTGGCTCAGCCTGGTAACGCCCATCGGTGGCATCCCCCATGACAGCTTCTGTTGTGCTCTTCCCTCTCGCTGCAGCGGCATTTTTGGGGAGCGCCTCCCTCTGCGCTATTACCTGTCGGGGGGAATGGTGCTGAGCGGGCTCTTCACCGCGCTTTTCGGCCTCGGCTACTTCTGGGACATCCATGTCCTCTGGTACTTCATCGTTGTGCAGGTGTGTTGTGCTGGAGGATGTCCGGGCTTTATCACTGTCACATCCCAGTTTTTCAGTGGCCTTCATGGACTGGGGTGGCCCAGTTTCTGAGCAGGGGATCACTGAGCATTTCCACTCCCCGCAAAACCTGGCTGTGCGTGGCGTGGGCGTCGAAACCGCTGGGTGTGCCCATTCCCAAGCAGTGGGGGCATCTGATTTGGCAACGCCAGCCACTCCCAGTTTAGCCATGGGAATGATGCAAACAGCTCCAGGATTGCCCCAGCAGGGAAAAAACCAAACAAACCCAGTGTTTCCTTAACAGCTTTGGAAGAGGGGTGGCTGTTTTCAAGCCCAGTTGCCCAAAACAGTGCAGGGCTCCATGGCTGTAGTTGGTGCTTGCTGGGTGATGCTCCCCTTCTCTTGCCAGGTCTGCAATGGGCTGGTGCAGACGACCGGCTGGCCTGCTGTTGTGGCATGCGTTGGAAACTGGTTTGGGAAAGGAAAGTGAGTTTTTCTCCATGTGTCCCATGCCAGTCCTGGTCCCTGTTGACCCTGGCAGCCACCCCAGTGACACTGACCCGGCTGTGTCCCCACCAGGAGAGGTTTGATCATGGGCATCTGGAACTCGCATACCTCTGTCGGCAACATCTTAGGGTCGCTCATCGCCGGCGCCTGGGTTTCCTCTGCCTGGGGCCTGTCCTTCGTTGTGCCCGGCATCATCATCGCCGCCGTGGGCATCGTCTGCTTCTTCTTCCTCGTGGAGTGTGAGTGTTGTGATCTAGGGCACAGCAGACAACCAGTGTAATATATACAGTTTCCCACCTTGCCCATGCCTAAGCATTTTTGGCAATCCCAAATACTTATTTTCAACCTGTGGCTAGCAGGGATGTGGATCTGACCACCAAGAGAATGCTCTGCATCCTTTGGGGTTGTCCAGGCAGGGTCATCTCCCGTACCAGTCACTCCTGAGCCTGTCTTTCTAGGAAATATCTGGGAAGTCCTTTGGGTTTTTACTGGGGAAGAAAGTACCCAGAGATGCAGCCTAGACCTGGGGCTTCCCAGCCCCTGTGAGATGCTGGAGGGGGAGCAGGTGGAGTGGGGCTGGTCCAGGCTCTCACAGGGTATTCCTTCTCCCTGCAGATCCTGAGGATGTTGACTGCAGTCCACCTCTGCATCACGTGAGTCTCACCGATTCCCAATGGGCTTGTCCTGGGCTGGGTGTCGCTCAGGGTACAGCTGGGTCATCAGGCTGTAATGGCAGGAATTAGAGCAGTGTTCAGTTGTCACAGGGGATGGTTGTTGCTCTTCCACTGTGAGCATCCTCTGGGTCATGCCCCAGCAGCAGATCCAATGTTTCAGCCTCCTCCAGCTGTGACAGCCACGTCTGCTTTCGGCTTGCTTTTAGATGGCCTCTGACGAGGATCCTGGAGGAGTGACCACCAGTGAGAAGGATCCTGAAGCAGTCACCTCCAACGAGGGCCCACTCAGCCTCTCAGGCCAGAGCAGTGCGGATCACTCCAACAGCCTCAAGGAGCCAGCTGAGGAGCCCGAAGCCATCAGCTTCCTTGGGGCACTTCGGATACCTGTGAGTGCTGGGATGGAGGAAAGAGCAAAGCCAGAGCAGCTCAGACCATCAACAGAGTGTCCACAGGGCAGAAAATGGGCAAAACCCACCATCCGGAGGAGCCTGGGAGAAGGAAGCTCCTCTGATGTCCCCTCCTCTTCTCCCAGGGCGTGGTGGAGTTCTCCCTGTGCCTGCTCTTTGCCAAGCTGGTGAGCTACACCTTCCTCTACTGGCTGCCCCTCTACATTGTCAACGTCGGTGAGTTTTGGGACAGCGAGGCGGGAGCGAGCCTTGCAAGGGAAGCATCTCCTCACCCGTCTCCTCTTCCCCACAGCTCATTTCGGTGCCAAGGAAGCTGGGGACCTGTCGACCCTCTTTGATGTCGGGGGTATTTTAGGTTCGTCAACATACCGGGGTGGAGGGGGTGGATCAGGGATGGTTTAGGGACAATCCTGGCCTTGACCAGCCTTGGCTGGTCCCCCCCACAGGCAACACCATCCCTTTCTCCAGAGAGGTTTATTCAGTGTTCACAGCACCCAGCAGGCAGCAAACACCCCTCAGTTTTATTTTGGCATCCATTTGTTTTGCTGACCATCACAGCCTCTTTCCTCAGGTCTCGCTTGCTCAGGCACTCCTTTTCCTACACTTTGCAAGCATTGAAGAGACCAGAGCTGCATGGAAGTGCTGAGAAAACATCTGCAGGGAGGAAGTGGAAGGGATAAATTGAAGCTCTTCACTCTGATATTATTATGCTTAACCTTGGGGGCATACTGGTCAGAAGATGGGGGATGAAAGAGCATCACATTGGATTTGGGGCCAAGCCAGGGCAAAGCTCTGCCTTTGGGGTGGTGTGACTGACACCTGTGACTCTTTCTTGCAGGGGGGATCTTCGCCGGCCTCATCTCTGACTACACTGGCGGCAGGGCCACCACGTGCTGCGTGATGCTGGTGGCTGCTGCTCCCATGGTGAGCTGTCACGCGGGCTCAGAACCCAGTCACGAGGGTTTGCCATCCTCCTGCTCCTTTGAGTCACAGCTGCCTTCCTCTTCCCGGGATAAGCTGGTCACGCGCTCGGCTGAGATGAGGGATGGGATTGATTCACGTGCCCAGATGTTCCCGGGAAAGATGTCCAGCTCTAGGGGCTGGGAGGGGATTGCAGAGACCTTGACAACTAAGAAATCCCTGTAGGTTTTTTTTTCCATCCTGCCATAATTCTGCTCAGAGCCTTGGGGGTCCCACCGAGCTGGTCCAGCTTTTGTCTCTTTGATTTTCATCCCAAAAGCCCCCATGCCAATGGCCTCATGCTCTGCTGGAGCTTGGCCTGGACGTCCTTCCCAAGCACCTGCACGGAGCTCATTTGGCTTTGCTTCCACAACGTGGCTAATTAGCTGTAACCCAATCCTGGCTGGCTCCGGGATGGGAGCCTCTCCCGCTGAAGGAGCTGGCGCATGCTGGGGAGCAGAGGGGCCAGGTCACATCCGCAGCCCCGATAGCACCATGGGGGCAAATTAACGTCTGGCTGCAGCCGTGGGAGGTGGCGGAGCCTCGCTGGCCATAAACTGTGGCAGCACCTCTGTTTGCCAGCTGCCAGGTATTTCATCGGTGGGATGCAGACGTCAGGGGTGCACTCAGCCCCCCGTCCCAGCTGGTGCTTGGCACCAGCAGTAATTCAGGGCCCCACATTCTCCATTCCATCCCCAGGGTACTGCTGCAAAGAAAACACTTGGTAAAACAGCTGGAATAGCCGTAACTGGTTCTCCTTGTGTCTCTTTTGCAGTTGTTCCTTTATAACTATGTCGGTCAGAACGGCATTGGCACATCAATAGGTAAGGAGCTCCGTGGTGCAGCCGGCTCCCATCGCTGAAGTGGTGATGGGAGACGCTGTGGATTCACCCGCCTTTATTCCTCCTCTTGAGCCAGGCTCCTGGGCTGAGTTTGGGGGGAGGGTGGTGTTGGATGAGTGTTCACTGCCTGCTGGGTGGGATCTCCATGGGAAAATGAAGATGCACAGGAGGTGGACGTGTGGGACAGCGATGTCCACACACGGGCTGGGGATGATGGATCCAGTGTCCTGCCGCTCCCTGCACCTAAAGATTTAATCTCTTCCCGGGTACCTCTGCAGCGATGCTGATCATCTGTGGTGCTCTGGTTAATGGGCCCTACGCGCTCATCACAACAGCGGTGTCGGCAGATTTGGTAAGAGGTGCACCTCAGACCCCGCCACGCTGCCCTTACACACCCAGAGGCTGTTTCCTCTTTCCCAGAGGGGTGTTTTGCTGGGATTTTTGCATTTTACCTTTGTTTTCCAATGCCTCTGAAGCCCAGTGGAGAAGGGCAGAGCTGTCACACCTGGTGCTGCACTCTGCACCCTCCCTTAAACGCAGGGGTTTTTCCTGTTACTTTTTCACCTTGGCCACATGACTGTGTTTCAGCTTTGCTGCATCTCCCTCTGAGCACAAGCAGAGTGGAAATATTTGGTGGCAAATCCCCTGGGAATTTCTGCCCACTGTTGGTGACCCAGGTTTTGCCATGGTTTGGCTGCAGGCAGCATTTGAGTTTGGTCTTCCCATCCGTGGCCAGGTCTGACACACGGAAATTGCTGCCTGGGACATCGGCCTCACTCTGGGATTTGCCAGCTGTACACCCCAAAGCTGCTTTTGCTCCTTATCTTTTATTCCTCCATCCTTACAGGGAACCCATGAATCTCTCAAAGGAAATGCCAAAGCCCTTTCGACTGTCACGGCCATCATCGACGGCACGGGATCCATTGGTGCGTGTGGTCGGGGGATGCTGGTTCCTGGGTGTCCCAGTCCCCTCTCAGGGGGGAACAGGGGCTAACGTGGCTCATGTGCCCTCGCAGGTGCTGCGCTGGGGCCGCTGCTCGCTGGGCTCATCTCTCCCACGGGCTGGAATAACGTCTTTTACATGTTGATAGCAGCCGACGTCCTGGCTTGTCTGGTAGGTCTCTCCTCGATAGGACTCTTTTCTCTACCTTGGGGTTTCACAGACTCACTTTTAGCTGCCTGCTCACTGCTGGAAGGCACAGATGGTTCTCAGAAGACATCCAGGCACAGGGCAAACTGCAAAGGCCTGTATAGACTCCAAACCTCTGCCTTTACTTGGCTTTTCCCAACAACCTCCTCCTCGCACAGATTTAGTTCATATGAGCTTTGCTAGGAAGAGCTGTAGAATTGACCTCCTGGGATGGAAATACTCATGTCAAGGCTGGAGGCTGCAGTGCCACCAGCCTTACAGTGATCCTCCACCCTTCTCCTTGCAGCTCCTTGCTCGTGTGGTGGTCAAAGAGGCCCGTGGCTGGTGTGGCTACATGGCGAGGAAGAGAGGGTACGTAGTTACCAACCTGGGGCAGCCTCTGGTCCCAGGATACCAAAACACGGTGTCATTGCCACTCCAGAAAGATGTTTGTTATCCCTTGCTGTCGCTGCTGCATCTTCACGTGGGCATCGCCTCGGGCTTCACGAGGCCGTCTGCCTGATGCCTTTCTCCTGTGGCCACAGAGACATTTCCACCTCGAGCCAAGGCAGCACCTGGGGGATTTTAGCTATCTGCACCTCAAAAAACACTTGGGGTGCTAAACACACCATCCTTGTGTCTTTGTAGCTCTAGTGTGCAGCTAACAGAGTCAGTGATGGATGGGAAGTAGCTCGGTGTAAGTATCTCCACTTGAGCCCTGAGGATTAAATGCAAACACAAGCCTGATTTGTTCTGATTCCGAGTTTCACTTTGCAGGCTCAGCCTAGAAATAGCCGCTCCCCCAATCATTTAGGGCTGAGATCAAGATTTGGGGATCAAAGGATCAAATTGCAATGGCTGGGGAAGAGTGTGGGAGGGTGGAGGGGTGGGAGGAATGGGGGAGAGTGGGATGTGTCTGGGCAGTGCATCCTTGTCTCTGGCTGACTTAGGAGATGTTGGCCCAGATGCCCAATCGGTTGGGATTGATTAATGCACTTGGAACAACTGAATTTATAGGCTTTGCCCACCTGTGCTACTGAGCTTGATTGCACACAGCCAGGGCTCGCTAATCAAACCTGCAGCCGAATCACTGCAGCGAGTGTATAAATAATCTCCAAATCAGCCCTGGCCTGGCTCCGATTGCCACTGACATCTCCATGTGACACCTAGAGGAAGGGGCCACAGCCGGTCCTGGCAGTGGGGCTGCCAGACCCCAACCCCCTGCGAACATTCCGTCCCTTATGTCTTGTGTTTGCAGGTGAAAGACCAATAGTCTGGGCCTCGTGCTGCGGTAAGTGCGGCCCAAATCTCCTTCTCCGGCTGCCGGTGGAGGGCTGTGGGGCTCCGCTCTCTTGTGCCGGGGCAGGTTAGGGTGAGGACTGTCCTGGAGGGGTTGATAGCATCCGTGTTTGCACCAAATTCCAGCTGGTTTCTGCTGAGGGAAGCAGCTGGCTCAGTTTGTGGGAGTACTGCGATGTCTTGAGGGCTTTGGGGAGCGTCTCTGGAGCGGCTTGCAGAGAAGAGGCACAAACGCCCGTAGGATTTTGGGGACATTTCAGCTTTGGCCAGAGACAAAACAGTGGCTGGATCTCCTCCTTGCGCCTGCTTCTCCTCCTTGTGGTGCAGATGGGGCTGGGCTTTCCCGGCAGAGCTGTTTTCTCTTCCCATCTCTGGCAGCATCGCTGTGTCCACCATCGATCCCAACGCCTGCGGAACGCCGCCCTCCGCGCTCAGCCGCTCGCTTCTCTCCTCTCCCCGCAGGTTTAAGGAGTTTTGACGCATCCCCTGCCAGCCGCCCCAAGCCCAGAGGGAGGAGAGGGGCTGGGGCACACCGGGAGCGCGGGCGTCTCGGCAAAGCTGCAGCCCAGCCTCGGGCACGGCCCCGGGGGCTCACTGCCACCATAGGTTTGCTTCCAACAGAGGCAGGGGCGAGGAGCAGTCAAAGGGCCCTGGCCAAACGGTTTTCTGGGTCAGTTCTTCACCATCGGCCGTTTTATTAATAAAAACGTGCAAAACCTGTGTGGCCACTCCGTGCCATGTCCTGGCGGGGCCCAGCCCCCCTCACAGGCGGCAGTGAGCACACCCCTCTTCTTGCTTTTCTCCACGTGCAGTCTCTTGTTTGTGAGCCTGCCCCATCCAGATGCTTGGTATTCCAGGGTCTGGATCAGGAGGATGATGCCAAATCACTTCAGGCACTGCCTCACCAACAAAGCGCTGCTTATTCCACACAGAGTACATCCCTGGGCCGAGCCCGAATTAAGCTGGGCTTACTCCTTGACTCATCCCACTGCAAAAAAAGACCAAACCCAACGTTTTTCCTGATTATTGATATTCCAAAATCACACCATTCAGCTCCAAAAGAAGAACATGCATCAACCCCCACACCACGGTGAACCAAACACACACAGTGCGGGCAGCTGATGACCTTCGTTAGACACTTCCTAATTAGGAGGGGCCCCAGGAGGTGCCGCTGGCTGCCAGCCCTGCAGGCTCCCCGGGCAGGGACGGGGCTCAGAGGCCCCCACAGTGTCACTTGACTGAAGCCAGGGCCAGCTGTGCAGCCAGCTGTGTGCTCTGGAGGGGGCCGACTTTGATGTGTGCACGGGGCGCTTGGAAGCCACGGAGCTTCGGCCCCGATATTTTAGGCCCCAGCATGCTCCCAGTCACTCCCGCTTCTTCCCAGTTGCTTTCAGCGTGATTCCAGTTGCTCACAGCTGCTCCCAGTCAATCCCAGCATGATTCCCAGTTCCTCCCAGTATGATCCCAGTTGCCCCTAGAATAGTCCCAGTCCCTCTCAGCATGGTCCCAGTCACACCCAGTTGCCCCCAGCATAGATCCAGGTGCTCCCAGTTGCCCCAAGTGTGGTCCCAGTTGTCCCCAGCATGACCCCAGCTGTTCCCAGTGTGGTTCCAGTCACCCCCACTATGGTTACAGACGTTCCCAGTATATCCCTGTTGCCCTCAGCATGCTCACAGTCATTCTCAGGTGAGTTACCTTAGAATGATCCTAGTCTTTCCCAGTCTCTCCCAGTTGCCTCCAGCATGACCCCAGGTTCTGTCAGTTACCCAAAGTGTGGTGCCAGTTGCTCCCAGTATGGTGCCAGTTGCTCCCAGTATGATCCCAGTTGCCCCAGTTGTGGTCTCAGTCCCCTCAGCATGGTTCCAGTACCTTCCAGTTGATCCCAGTTGCTCCCAATGTGTCCACATTTTCCTCCCAACATGGGCCCAGCAGCTCCCAGGGATGTGATTCCAATCCCCTCGCCATCCGGGGATCGAGCCTGGGCAGGCTCCAGCTCTGTGCTCAGGGCACAGCAGCGTCTGGTGCCAGGGGTCCTGTGCATGCCTGGGATAAATTGGAGCTCTAATTGACTTCACCTCCTTGGATCTTGACCCAAGGAGAAAACATCTGGGCCTGATGTGATTTTATTAAGTGTTGATTTCATCAGCAAAGGGGAAAAGGGGGGGCAGGAAAAAGGAGGAAACTTGCTAACCAGTTGGATCAGCTCCCTGTGAACCTCTGAAGGTGATGGAGTGGCACAGGGGAACAGGCAGCTTGGAGAGTGGCAGCTGCAGGTTTGAGGTGGCCAAACAGTGATGGCCTTCAATCCCCCCCCCTCTGACCAGTGATGCTCAATGGGCCTTGGAAACTTGCTGGTTGCCTGGGAAAAAAAGCAGGAAAAGTGATGGCCCAGGCAGAGAAAAATCCAATCCCCAATTGCTCTTTTTCCCAAGAAAATGCCAATCCCACTGGGCTAAACCCTGCTGGAGCCACAGAGAGAGGTGTCACGACAAGGCCTCTGCTCAGCAGAGCCGAAGGGCTGGCCCTGCAGTGTCCTCAGGCCACTGGCTCGTGGCACATGTGGCCTCTGAGGGCACAAGGACGTCGCTCCCAGCAGAGATCCGTGTGCTGGGCTGAGAATGGCCCTTCCAGTGCACGTGTGATGGAGTTTTCACATTGCTTAATGACCATTCTCTTGTGGAGGGGGGTGCCTTGAAATACACGTTCAAGCAAAAAATCCCATAAGTCCTGACACACATGGGGGCTTTTTGCAGCAGCAAGTTGGTTTGGGGGATTTTTTTTTCCCTCCCCTTTCTTCCTTTTTTTTTTTTCCCCCCTCCTGCTTGTTCTTTCAGCCGCTTACAATTTTTCCGGGACAAATTTAGGCCTGGGCCGTGTCCCACTTATGTTTGGAAAGTCTGAGCAGCCTTGGCTCCGCTGCCAGGAGCGAGGAGAAAGGGCACACAGCCCATGGCAGTTTTAAACTTAAAATAAAAAGAGCCAAATGCCAAAGAAAACTCCAGATCTCACTGAGCTTTGGAATTGAGGGGTGAGCGGGAAGGCAGAGAGTGGATCCCCTGGTTTGCCTTAGCCAAAAAACTGCTTAAATGGAGCTGAGCTCCTCTGGGAGGAGTCTGGAAGACAACTTGCTTTGTTCCTTCTCTGCTGGATAAGGGGCCGCTGCTTTTCCTCTGCCACGAGCCCTTTGGGCGCTGCATGGCAGCGAGGGGCTGTGCAAACCCCGAGAGCAGGGACACGTGTCCACCTCTGTCCTGTGATGGGACAAATCCCACCTGAAATGGGCTCTTTAGGTTTGCTTTGGGCTCTGTAGGCTTGGGTTTTTCTCTAGGTGACCCCACAGTCCCCCAGCACAGCAACACCATTCACCAGGGGGCAGACTGGGAAGAGGTTGCACAGATTTTGGAGGAATGCCGCTGGTCTGCTGGGAAGGTGAAGAGGTGGCTGGGGCACGGTCTGTAATTACCTATGCAAGGAGCAGCTGGCAAAGGCTGAAGGGCTTTTTAATTAGCAGCCAAAGGCAAATCAGGATCCAGCAGCAGGGAAGCTGAAGTCAGCAAAGTCAAGGTGGAAATCTGAGGGCAGTTTTTCCAGGGAGGGTAATTAAGTGCCAGCAGAGAGCAGCGTGAGACATGAGGAATTGCCGTCATTCAAGGA
Source organism: Eulacestoma nigropectus (assembly GCA_013397775.1). Taxonomy (NCBI): domain Eukaryota; kingdom Metazoa; phylum Chordata; class Aves; order Passeriformes; genus Eulacestoma; species Eulacestoma nigropectus. Next base: position 117,629 of record VZTE01001994.1, on the reverse strand, counting down.
CCTTAAATCAAGGAGAGGAGTTTCCCCTGCAGACACTCACTCGTGCTCCCTCCGTCTCTGCTTTGGCACTGCTCCCTGCCCGGCCTCAGGCAGGAGGGAGCAGCTGCCCTCGGGCTGGTGAGCCTGGGACGAGCTGGGCACCGGCATCCTGGCGCAGGAGCATCCCTGCTCATTTCTGACAAGCCAGGCAGAGAATTTAGAGGGAAACATGGGCTGGTTTTCCACCTGACCTGAGAGCAGGCAGTGTGCCCTCGTCCTGGCACATGGTCTCTTTTAGCACAACGGGTTTCTTGCTCTGAAATTCAGCCCGATTTTTTGCCTGCATGGGGCTTGCACCTCGGGACACGGCAGATCTGGTTCTCTCATCCTGCAAGAGGAAGGCTGGACCGGTTTGGGCTGGAGCAGGGCTCCTTGGCTGGAACATCCTCCGAGGTCCCAAAACCCCCACAAGTAACTGAGAGGTTGGGGTTTAAGACAAACCTGCCCTCCTGTGGCACATTAATTTCAAAATGAAGGATCAGGCTGCTAGACGGAGGCAGATGTGCTAGCAAGGGTTATCCTCCAGGAGCTGGAGCTTTGGGATGGGGATGGAAGCAAAAAATCACCATTTGGGGCTGGTTGGGAAGCAGCTCCGGCTCATACCAATTCCCTGACATGGTCTTTCCTTTTCCAAAAATAAACAGGAACCCTTTGGAAAGCCCCTGTGCAGGGAGGAGCAGAACTCCCCAGAATAAATAAATACAGAGAGCCCGGCTTGAGTTCATCCAGCTGGTTGTTCCCCACTGCCAAGGGTTGAGAAGGATGAGGATGGAGCTCGAAATGTCTCGGTGGGGGTGAGAGCACATGAGGCTCTTTCCCCTCAGTTAATGGGATTTTTGGGAAAATGCTGAAGTGGCCTCCTTGAGCAGGAGCTACCACGTCTCTCTTGCAGCATGGCTTCTGCTCTCCCCAAAATAACTCCTGCACTATCAGCCTTTCGACTCATTTTAGTCACAAACAGTTTAAGGGGACAGAAAAAGCCTTTATTTGGGTTTAATTACAGTGCAAAATGGGGAGAAGTTTCACATTTCTGCTTTTAGGGTTGGGATTTTCGTGCCCCAGCTGCTTTTGCCGTGGTTTCCCTCCCATTTGTTGGACTGAAGCCCTGATGAAACACTGCCGTGGCCTCACTGAGGCTCCCCAAACCATCCCACAAAAGGGGGGATAACGACATGGCAGGCACAGAGCTGGAGCTGCCAGACAAACTCTGTGTTCATGAACATTATTAAGACGATGAATTAAATATGAATTTTGTTTCAGGCGTAACATCAAAATCACCAAGAGACCCCAGTGTGCTTGTGTTGCATAAACGCTCGGCGTGTTCCTTAACACGATTTTTCGGCTCCCTTGGACACAGGCATCGGGACGGGATTGAGCAGTTTGGAAAGCGGAGATGCCTCTTCTCTGCTTTTTTTGGGACTGTACTTACACTTTTTCAGCTGACTGAGTTAGTGCTCTGGGGTGCTGGGGCATTTTCTGCCGGGGAAGCATCACCTCCACACCCACTGGCTCTGCCTTATCAATCTTTCATGTCCTGAAAGCCCTGTTTGGTGAGTGACAGCTGTCAGGACAGGGCTGGAAAAAGCCAGTCTGTTCTTTAATTTACTGGCTTCAGTTCAAAATGAAAAAAAAAAATCTGTAAAATAGGGAAAAAAATAAAAATGTACGTTTCTGCCCTCAGGTTTTTGGCTGTATTGACCCTGACCACTGCTCTGCTTCAGCGGGGCTGCTCCCCTGGCTTCCCCCAAAAAATAGGGACAAAAATGGGATTCAACCCTGTAGCAAAACATATAGAGTGTTTTCTCCCCTGAGAGGGGAAAAGAGGGACAGGGAAGGTATTGGGGCTGACCAGCAGCTTCAGCAGGATCTGTGCTAGAATCGAGCAATGGTTTGAAGTTTTAGGGTAGCAGCAACTGTGAGCCTGTGGGGGCATCCAGGGTGGCACCTTGGGGCCCTTCACAGGCAGGGAACACCCAGCTGTCAGCGAGGGGTTTTTCCATGGCTGGCAGGACTGTTCAGCACGGGGAGGTGAGACACAGCTTTTCCCTCACTCCCGGGGAGGGCAGCTTTCCATTTGCTGTTCTGGCATCATTTTGCACATTATTCACTCTCCACTCCAAAGCTGCCGATTTCCAGTCCAAGAGACCATCCCAGACAATACCCAGCCACACACTGATGTTTGTTTGGGTTTTTTCTCTCAAACCCCCATGTCTGCCCCAGAAAAAGGCATTTCTCAGAGGCACTGTCACGAGCATGGCCAGATGTGACATCCCTGTAGAATAAACAAAGCCTGAGTCAGGGATTTCTCCAAGAGTTTTATTGAACCACAGTGAAAAAGGAGCAGTAACAAACCATCTCTTGTGGGTAACAGTAACAAACCATCTCGGTTCAGTTCAATGCACTGCATCAGGAGCAGCACCAAGTGCCTGGATCTCAGCTCTCCTGTAAACGACAGCAGGATTCAGAGGTTCACACACCTTTGCAGGTGCAGAGGTTTGAACCCCCTGGAATGGGCTCGTGCTCAGACCAAACTTTGCCTTTTAAGATGAAGCAAAGACTGCACCTACTTCGCTGGCTCTTTCTGACCTCAGAAAAACCATTGTGGTCACCTCCAGAACAGTCTCCTGGTCTCTCTTTCCGGTTTATTCCCAGGAAATCAGGATTTCCTCCTTGCAGAGATTGCTGTCTCTAGCTGCTGTAAAGCGGCTTGGCATACACAGGCTCCATGAGGTGGTAAACCAGGAGCAGGAACAGGCACCCGAGGAAGACCAGGCTCATCACAGCCAGGAGGATGAAGCGTCCAATGAAGAAGGTGTCCACAATCTGCAGGGAAGAGAAGCACAAAGATCCTGGCATGTCACAGCCCCGATCTGCTTCAGGAGCCTGGAAGGAGCACACCACGTCCTGGAAAAGAGAACCTCTGGGGTTCCCCCAGGTTTCTCTCCTTGCTTTTCATCCCTGGCAGGGGCACCCTCTGTGGGATGCACAGTGTGAGACAAATGAGCACAAGAATCCCTGCAAAAAGCTGCTGGGAGTGTTAATGTGGAGCAGCACAGCACTGAGCACAGGGGAGAGGAAGGAGTCAAGCCCTGAAGCAGCTCTCCCCAGCCACAAACCTCCAGCCCTGATTCCGTTTTAGAAGGGACATAAGGAGAAAAGAAAAAAAAATTAAAAAAAAAAAAAAAAAAAAAAAAAAAAAAAAAAAAAAAAAGCTGTGGTAGCTAGGCAAGACACAAAGAGAAGCCAACATGAGGAGGCTGTTTATGAAATCCCCCTCTCTGCTCCCAAGACCCCCCAGAGCTCTGCTCAGCCCCGGCTCAGCTTTATCCATCGCATTAGCTCAGCCCTGGTGCTGCTGCAGAGAGTCTCTGGTGAGCGAAGCACAGGCTCTTTCTGCACGTTTCACTTTTTAATTAGCCAATTAGCAGAGTTTTGGTGCAGAAAGCCCAGGTCATGTATTATTGATAGGTAGGGCAGGTCCAGTCCAATTGAAGATCCGTAAAAAAAATAAGCTTTCCAATTCCATTTGCCTCCCAGGCAACAAACACGTGCTGGGCTGCCCTTCATCTCACTCCTAACCTTCACACAAGCGGGTCAGATGCGACACAGAGAGAAGAAAAGAACGTTACAAGTATCTTTTAGTAGGGATTTACACAGAACGAGAACCAGAAGAGCAATAATTAACATGCATTAATAATAGAACAGAGGAAACGGCACCTGAAAGGCCACAACCGTTTGTGTATTCAAAGCCCAAAGAGCTCTGAGAGAGCTCAGGGTGGCAGCTCAGACAGCCTGATCCAAAAAGTGGGGGAGATCCCTGTGCCTGACAACGCAGGTGGCTTCGTGCTCGAGCACGGCAATAACCTACAAGAGAGCTAAAGAGCTGTTATTGGGCTTTAATCAGAAAACAGAGCTGGGGGAAAAGCGAAAGGCTGCAGAATTGGAAGGAAAACTACAAGGAAAGGCAGAGGCTGCTGGAGCTGGGAGGGACCAAAGCAGGAGTGCAATCCCTGCACAGAGCCCCTGGGGACGGGAGGAGGGGAGCCAAACCCCATGGGGCAGGCGGCAGTGTGTAAATCAGCGATTTAGCCAGAGAAATTAATAGTTACCGGCTCCACGAGCGACACAGCCTGTGCCAGAGGGGGACTGCCGGAGAAGGAGCCGCAGGAGAGCAAAGAGGCAGCACAGGGCAATCCCCCGGGCATCGGGGATGGTGCCGGGGCTATCTCTGAGGTGAAAGCCCATTCCCGGGGCCTCAGCGCATCCTCGCGGCCCATCCCTGCGGTAAAGAACCATTCCCAGGGCTTCAGGACGGCCGCTGGGGCCCATCCCTGGCTCAAAAACCCATCTGGGGCCATTCCCAAGTAAAGGCCCATCCCCGGGGCTTCGGGGCAGGAGCTGGGGCCACGCACTGGTCTCCAGGGGCGATTCCTGGCTCAGGGCACACCCGGGGAACCGCCCGGCCCCTCTCGCCCAGGCTCACCTCCTCAGCGCCGGCCGGGGCCGGACTCTCGCCCTCCCGGGGGAAGAGCAGCAGCGCGGCCGTGAGCGCGGCGGCTCCGAGCACCACGGGCACCGCGGCGACCCTGCGGCGAAAGCGGAGAGCGGCGGGGCGAGCTCAGCACCGGCGGGCCCGGCCCGGCCCGTCCCCGCGCTCCCCGGGTCTGATCCCGACCCGCTCCCGCCCCGTCCCCGCGCTCACCGGGTCTGATCCCGCCCCGATCCCGCGCTCACCGGGTCTGATCCCGCCCCGATCCCGCGCTCACCGGGTCTGATCCCGCCCCGTCCCCGCGCTCACCGGGCCCGGTCCCGCCCCGTCCCCGCGCTCACCGGGTCTGATCCCGCCCCGATCCCGGCCCCGATCCCGGCCCCGATCCCGGCCCCGATCCTGGCCCGATCCCGGCCCTTATCCCGGCCCGATCCCGGCCCCGATCCTGGCCCGATCCCGGCCCTTATCCCGGCCCGATCCCGGCCCCGATCCTGGCCCGATCCCGGCCCTTATCCCGGCCCGATCCCGGCCCCGATCCTGGCCCGATCCCGGCCCTTATCCCGGCCCGATCCCGGCCCCGATCCTGGCCCGATCCCGGCCCTTATCCCGGCCCGATCCCGGCCCCGATCCTGGCCCGATCCCGGCCCTTATCCCGGCCCGATCCCGGCCCCGATCCTGGCCCGATCCCGGCCCTTATCCCGGCCCGATCCCGGCCCCGATCCTGGCCCGATCCCGGCCCTTATCCCGGCCCGATCCCGGCCCCGATCCTGGCCCGATCCCGGCCCTTATCCCGGCCCGATCCCGGCCCCGATCCTGGCCCGATCCCGGCCCTTATCCCGGCCCGATCCCGGCCCCGATCCTGGCCCGATCCCGGCCCTTATCCCGGCCCGATCCCGGCCCCGATCCTGGCCCGATCCCGGCCCTTATCCCGGCCCGATCCCGGCCCCGATCCTGGCCCGATCCCGGCCCTTATCCCGGCCCGATCCCGGCCCCGATCCTGGCCCGATCCCGGCCCTTATCCCGGCCCGATCCCGGCCCCGATCCTGGCCCGATCCCGGCCCTTATCCCGGCCCGATCCCGGCCCCGATCCTGGCCCGATCCCGGCCCTTATCCCGGCCCGATCCCGGCCCCGATCCTGGCCCGATCCCGGCCCTTATCCCGGCCCGATCCCGGCCCCGATCCTGGCCCGATCCCGGCCCTTATCCCGGCCCGATCCCGGCCCCGATCCTGGCCCGATCCCGGCCCTTATCCCGGCCCGATCCCGGCCCCGATCCTGGCCCGATCCCGGCCCTTATCCCGGCCCGATCCCGGCCCCGATCCTGGCCCGATCCCGGCCCTTATCCCGGCCCGATCCCGGCCCCGATCCTGGCCCGATCCCGGCCCTTATCCCGGCCCGATCCCGGCCCCGATCCTGGCCCGATCCCGGCCCTTATCCCGGCCCGATCCCGGCCCCGATCCTGGCCCGATCCCGGCCCTTATCCCGGCCCGATCCCGGCCCCGATCCTGGCCCGATCCCGGCCCTTATCCCGGCCCGATCCCGGCCCCGATCCTGGCCCGATCCCGGCCCTTATCCCGGCCCGATCCCGGCCCCGATCCTGGCCCGATCCCGGCCCTTATCCCGGCCCGATCCCGGCCCCGATCCTGGCCCGATCCCGGCCCTTATCCCGGCCCGATCCCGGCCCCGATCCTGGCCCGATCCCGGCCCTTATCCCGGCCCGATCCCGACCCCGATCTCATCCCCAGCCCTATGGAAACCCGACCCTACTGAACCGGTCCCCATTGAACGCCGGCTCTCCTGGCGCCATGGAATCCCCAGGATCCCGCTTCAGCCGCTCCCTTCCCGCGGCTCCGGCCCCCGTCCCAGAGCTCGCAGCTGCTCCCGGTGGAACGGGAATTTCCCTCCCTCCCGGTTCCCGGTGCGGACGGATCGGTGCTTCATCACCCCGCGCTGGCCGGCGCCAGCTCCTGCCCACCCCGCTGCAGGGAGCACCTCTGAACACGCTTTCCCCCAAAACCCCGAAAACTGAGCTGTCCACGCCCTCAAATATATTTAGGGCCAAAATCAGGCAGATTTCGTTAATGCAGTAACGCTGACACGGGGACTACAGCAGGGTTTTGGAACAGCCATGCTGGGGGTCTGGGACAGCCAAGCCCAACTACAGAGGTTTGTGAATGCCATAAGCATCTTCTAATAATCAAGACAAGAGGAATTTCCATTTAAAATAAATATTTCAGCCTGTTTATAAATCCTGTCTCTTCACCATCACATCTTGCCCATCAGACCCAGGCCAGTGTGGTTTGATGAGCAACTTTATTGTAGAATCCCAGAATTACATAATGGTTTGGGTTGGAAAGGACTTTAAAGATGATCTTGTTCTAACCCCAGGCACTCTGGGCTCAACTACCAGTAAACCTGAAAAAAAATAAACATTGATATTTTCCCTCTCAACTGCTTGAAGTCTGCAATACTTTGGCTGCGTAAAATGTCACCTGAGTGGTGTTTTCTGTCACTTCTTTCAAGGGGAGGAATAAAGCAGCGGTTAATTATTCAGCGCAGCATCAACCTGCCTTTCCCTGTGATGAAATCAGAGTCGCCAGCATGACACCAAATGCTTCAGCAAGCAGAACACAAACTGTCTCCAACACCTGCCTTTACTTGGCATCGAGTGGCAACCGGCTGCCAACGTATTAAAAGCGTATGTTTGATAGCAAACTCCTTCCTGCTCTGCTTCGTGTCGTTAATCCCACCAGGCAGGGATTTTTCCCCTCTGCAGTCCCCACCTTGTTGAGGTCCATCTCTGCCATTCTTTTCCCAGTCCTTCTCTTCTGTTATTCGCTGTGCTTCCTGCTCTTGCTGGCGCTGAGAAACTAAAATTTGCTCCTGTTGTTTGGGAATCTCCCTCTACTTTTCTCTATTTTCCCATTTCTTTGCATTTTTGAAACCCGGTAGTTTCTAAACCCCCAAATTTCTTCTTCATAACTGTTTGCAACTGGAGCCTTCTTCTGCCATTCCTTTTGCATCCTTTGGCTTTTCACCTAGAAGTGATGAGTTTTGTTCATCAGCCAATAAGGCTTTTCCTCAGCTCATTTTTCTCTTGTACCTCTTATCCACAGCTTTTCCAACGGCCTCGTTAACCTCTCCCCATGTTGATTGGGTCTTTATTTCTTATCCGTGTCTTGGTGCTGCCTGGAAGTTTCTTGATACCAGCAACAGCAATGTTAAACCAGTTCAAGAGATAGAAGCAGAGAGCTTGGATCATCCAGCTATTGATCCTCCTGGTGGACCACGCCACATCCCAGATATTTGGCCAGAAGCTGAAGAATAAATGGAATATACACCCCAGCAAGCACATCCAATGCCCAGCTTTGAGCCATGCTCCTTGTTGGTTTTAAGCCCACCATCATAGTAGGGCTGATGGTAACTCAAGCACAAGATTTGGAGCTGAAATGATGCCCAGCAGCCCAACATCCTCCAAAAGAGTTATATATTTATTCCTTTAATATTTAATGTATTTAATATTTAACAATATGTAAAATATATATAATACATTTTATATTTAATAATGGATATTTGCACAGCACACATGGTATCAGGTTTCTCTGAGCACAATGAAGGCAAATGGTAAAGTCACAGTTGAGGAACTGGAAGAAGATACCTGGGAAAACCAACCTCACTGGTGTGATATTTCCAAGCACAATCTTCACTAGAAATTTCTTCAACTCATCGACAACAAAGCTCATCATCCTAAACACATCCCTCTTCTGCATCTCATCCTCCTCCCAGCATCAGAAACGCCTTGCTGGGGATTTGCCTTACAGAGTGCCTCATCAGCCCATCAGTTGCATGCAAAGATCCGATTTTATTGCCAAAGAATCATTTATTGCTGGCCTAAAATAACTTCCTTCCAGCTTTTACCTGCTGGGATTTGGTCCCATTTATTCCTTGTGTCGGAGTTGCATTGCACCTGGAAAAAAGAAGTAACAGGAAGTGGGAGAAAGGCAATGCTGGGAATAAAAGGTGAATTAAAAACATGGGAGACCAGAAAATATTGAGGATTTTTGTGTTGCTTGCGTGACTCTGGGAGAAGCTTCGTATTTGTGGTGGTTTTTTTCCAGGATAACTGTTGATGTAGGGATGTTTGCTGGTGTCACAGATTCAGGTTTCTCCGAGACTTTTCATTTGCACCATGTGGCATTTGCATCCAAACCCTTGTGCTGGGGACAGGACACATCGAAGTGATGACAAATGATGTGGTAATGATTAATTCCAGCTCCAATGTGTCTGATATCCGTAATATCGGTATCATAAAGCCTTTCCTGGCAAGGCTCTCAAGCAATAACCTGCTTTAAATAAGAAGAAGCAGAGTCATACAGATGCTGTTGGATGCTCATGGCCCAGAAAACCCAATGCAGAGGATTTATTTGGACACAAGTACCTCAGTGTTCTCTGGTGGATGGGAGCTGCTGTCCTGCCAAGGAAAAGGAATGACTTGAAGGATGTTTCATCACTGCAGATAGTTTCTCACAAGGAAGAGATCAGGGAATTGTGGCATTTCTTGGCAAAGGCACGACAAAGATCCTGAGGCTGGCATTGGATGAAATGGGCTTGGCAGAGAGATGCAATTAGTGCTGAGGCTAATTAAACCCTTGGCGCAGGAGGACAGAGAGGTCACCTTCCTTCAAGATAGGATCATATAGATCAAAGCTCTTTTTTAAGATGCCACTCAAGGAGCAGCCCCCGGAAACAAGGCAGGTTTGGGTCAAGGTGGCCTCTTTTGGGTTAAAACCTGCAAATCCACCCTGCCCAGCTCATCCTGGTGCCCAAAATGACCAACATGGTCTAGTATCAAATGATAATAAATGATCAAACTCTTGGAAGCGCTGAGGGAACTGATTTAAAACTGTTCGCGCAGTCGTGAGACTTCCAGTTTTACGGCTGGAGCTCCCCGATGCTCCAATATTAGAATTAAAAAGAAACAGGCGTTGATGCAAGAAAGAAAATACTCTGCTCCTGATTTAAAGACTAGCGAATTGCTAAATATTTTTATTAGTGGCAAATTTGCAGCTTGCTGGAACTAATTTCACGCCCGGTAGATATGGAGCTTAAGCTGGGAATGGCGTTAAATTACTCTCTTGTAAGGGTGTTTAAGCCTTATGATGGGGATCTGTTGGATGGTGGGGACCTGTCTGGGGACCCCTTTTCTGGGGGGATTCCTCGTGGATTTGGAATCTGGAGATGGTGGTTGGGGAAAAGAGCGTCACTACAAACATATCATTTTCATCCTTAGTGTGGTAGGAACCACCAGTCCCCCTCATTTGCATAAATTTGCTTATGGGGGTTTGCTGCAAACCAGCGTGGTCTTGAGGGCCCAAGATCCTTCAGCCCAGAAAGCTGTTATTTATATTTTAGGGATATTTTTGGCATATTTTGGAGATTATTCAAGAGATCCAGCATTTAGTTGATTTTGTTAATTTTAAAATTAATTTAATCAACTATAAAACTGTACTGAATTGATTTAGGAAAAAAATATTTAATTTACTTTAATTGTTTTTTTATTTAGAATATTTTAGATTTAGTTGATTTAAGAGATGGGTAAAGGTTGGGACCACTGTATCCCTGAGTGCCACTTGCCCTCTGGACCCATTTTTTCCGTGTTTTCTTTGTCAGCCAGACGTTTTACAGCTTGCCACCGGTTTTCCAGCTCAAATCCCTCCCTCCTCCTTCTCCAAAGTCTCCGAGTGCACCGGGAACCACCCAGCTTCGTGCTGGGGAAAATCCCATCCCATTTCAGCTTGCCCAGATACAAACTGGGACAGGTGCAGGTGTGGGGTCAGAGGATGTGGAGCTCGAGAAAGCAAAGCGAAGGCGTCAAGAGGATCCAATTACTTCTCTAAAAATACTGCCAGGAGGGTGGCAGTGGTAAACAAGAGCTATTTAAATCCCCTCAGGCCACTTTCTGTGATGGGAAAAATGAGGTTAAATAGTTCTTCCCGACTTACTTGGAGGATACATAAGGCTGAGAAGCACTGAGTTGGCCTTTTCCAAAGAGACATCCCCCCCAAAAAGAAAGTTAAAATAATAAGAGCGGGTTAGTAATGTCTCCAGTGGGGATAGAGCTCTCTCTCACAGGAACCCACTTCAGATTATCTTTTTCTAGCTGATGGCGGAAATCAATTTTAATCATCCTGACAGGAAATGAGGATGTAAGACTTCAAACAGAATAAATCCTGCAACATTCAAAAAATAATAAAATGGAATATGAAGTCACTTTTCAAATGAAAAAATAAAAATCCCATCCCAGCAAGTGGAAATGCCTCTAAAAGCCACAAAAGGCCCTGGTTGGTAGGAGGAGAGAAATCATTTCCCACTGTGGGACAAGACTGACCTCAACCGAGAAGCACTTGGAGAAGGTGGATGGAGGAAGACACGGTGTCTCTGTCATCACACCTTAGGATTCTTCTTATGGTTCATATCACTCCCAAGTGGGAGGAAGTTGGTAATTTTTTGGTTTTGGTGAATTGTTATAGTAAGTGCAACTTTAGTTCAGTCCAGTAAATTTCTAGATTGGTGCAAATAAGGTTTTTGATACTTGGTTCTCTGAACTTCAAGCAACTGCAGCAATTTCCCTAAAAACCCTATAAAAAGAAAGTTCCTATAGCTGCCTCCTGGGGATGTTTTAATGCCATCATGCCCACAAAGGATGGCATGTCCCCATGGAGTCTGCATGGGTTGATATTGTGGCAAAATCTGTTCCAACCAAGGAGAGGAAGGAGGAGAGAAACTACCTGAGAGACTTAAATTCGGCTGTAGAGACCTCCATGAGTGCTGCAAGGGATGGAGAAGAGGCAAAGCTAAAGGAAGGAGGTAAAGAATCCATGGAAAATGAGTATAAGAAGATTGAGGGGAAAAAGAGAGACAAGAACAGGGTCTGGGGAGATGGTAAAAATTAAAATTTGCTTTTATAATGGTATTCCCAAAGGCTCTAAAGCCCACAGTCAAATGTTTTCCCAAGAAACTTCTATTTCCCATACATTTCCCCAAGAAATGCTATTTCCCACCAATCTTATCATTAAAGAGTATCTAAATGGGTCCTCCTTGCATCATCACTTTGGAAACCCTGTGCCTTTACCTGTGTCAACCTCTTCTTCCTTGCAACTCAAGAGCTTCTGGGTGAGAAACCAAGGAGCCATGGAGAATGAAACCCACAACGCTCCGTTTTGAGTGGCTCATCACCATTAGTTTTGGTATTCTTCACAGTGGCGTTAATCACTGGCCACTCCTTAGACTTTAATGAGCCTGTAATATGTTCATCTGTCATAATTCCATCGCAACTGGGCAGTCAATAATGTCTCAAAACTGGAAAGGGTTGAGCTATGGCAGCACCTGCCCATGGCGGGATGTTGGGTGACTGGAAGCAACCAACAGCTGCTGAAATGGCCCAAATTTATTGCTGAGATCCCCAGGACTTTCAGACAGGTGGTTTTTTTGGCAATCAAGCCTGTTTGCAGTTCTCATTCGGGTTTTATTCTTGGCTCCTTGCAACACCTTTGTTCTTGCCCTTTTTCATTTGACATAGATCGATTTTTTTTCCGCTGTTTCCCGGGCGGCAGCTTGGAAATGATGATGGTTTTTTTGTTGTTGTTTCTTAAAAAAAATTTAATTTCCTTCCCTATTTGTGTGTGACGGTAGGGAAATTAGTCGTGATGGGACCCGGCTGGGCCTAGATCTGCTAGAGTGAAGCACCGTGTGGCTCCTGGGAGTTTACTTCAAAAGTTGCATTGTTACCCTTAAGCTCTCCTCTCCCTGAGTCCTGAGCGCATGGGATGTATTTTTCATACCTCCAAATTAAATTCTGGATTTTCACACACCTCAAGGTTGTCAGTAAAAAGGATATTCTTGTGTATCTGATCATCCTGGTGTTCAGTCAACTCATGGCTTCATCCTACCACCTGTGGGCAACTGAAGGATAGAGACCACCCTCCTCTCAGGGGCTTCCCTGAGCTGCACCAACCTCTCAGGTGTTTCTCCTCATTTCCAAACTAATTTTTTAATTGCTGGTGGATGGCAAAAAAGAGAAAAAAGCAGATGAACCCTTCCTGCTGTGTTAGGACTTTGTGGTCATTCCAAAACCCCACACCAGTTGTCCTGTGTTCTTCTAGGCCACCATTTTGTTTCAACCCAGGGCTTTTAGTCTCACATCTCAGGAGCTTTGCATCCCAAAGGATGCATAAAACTTATTTTGTTTTCCTTTGCCTGTGGAGAAGATATTATGGGGTGCTTTGGTTTTCTGAGGTCCACTGGCCACTCCCTGAGACAAGTCTGGCAGCCAAGGATATGCATCACTTAGGTGGTATTTAAGATCCTTCAGGTAACCTGTACAAGAAAAAAAATTAAAAGGCAGCTAATCAAATGGCTTTGAGGGCTGTAAAAAAGCAGAATTCAATCCCTGAGAACTTTCCAAGATGTAATTTCAGAAGACATCAAAGATGACATGAGCCCAAGAAAGTAAAACTACTCAAAATTCAAAGTTTATAGTCCATCTGTCTCTTTGCTTCAGGGAGCTGGTATTAAATTTATTGCTAAATAAAACAAATAAGCCTAGGAAAAGTCAGCGTTGAAATCTGCATACTCGTAAGAGAATTAGCAGAGCTCTCTTGTTATGATGGCTGCTTCTCAATTTGCATCTTTAAAGAGTTGTGACCATCTCTCTGCTTCTCCCTTCACCAGCTCCTCGGAAGCCAGGCTGGTGCCGGCGGCTGGCGCTGGCAGAGCTCGGTGAGGAGATGCTGCGGGTGAAGGTTGAACTCCCACCATGGGCTGAACCGGAAAAAGGATGGGCAATGAATGCCGAAGCCCAGCCAAGGTGAAGAAACATCTCAGGTGGAGTCCAAATTTTAAAAGGGCAGGATTCAGCATCTCCACGTTGCGTTTGTCGACTGTCTGGTATCCAGCTACTGCAGATAACCAAGGGGAACATAAATTGGAGGGGGGCTCAGCCCATCAGCCAACCCTGGTTTTGTTTTCACAGTATTTGTACAAAGTGTAGCTTAACAATTATTTATAATTTTTGTTTCCCCCCGTGGGTATCCCTCCAGCCCATCTCTATCTCAATCAGCTGATCTTGCCTCTGGAAAATAGACTCCAAAGCTTGTCCAAGTGCTGGAGGTAAGTCACTTTAAACATCCAGAGCCTTCTTTTTTTTTTTTTTTTTTTTTTTATCCCTGGAAATGCTTGGGAAAGGATCAGTCAGTCAGATGCTTTCAGTAACTTTGCACAGGAGAGCCTGAAGGAGCAGCAAAAACCAGCCGCAGACTTATTATGCCTTGAAATTAAACATTTAAGAGGAGTAAGTTGGCAGCAGGGATTTTTCTAATCAAAATATATATAACCTGCCATTTATCCATCATTTGCCCTCTGGAAGGACCCCAAAATGCTTTCTGGCTCAACAAGCCATAATTAACCCTCACTCAGCCTCTGCAGGGAGAGGAGAAACCCCATTTTTTTAGATGTTTTCCAACTCAATCCCAGCTGCTTGGTGGAGGCATCAATGGGGAAAAATCCTTTGTTTTGGCTTTAGCTTTCTTTATTACCAATCCGTCAGTCTCTCACAAGAAATAAACCTAATCTTATTTAATCTTGCATAGGGAAACCTCTGGGAATGTAGAGCCATCCTGGCATTGATCACTTATTCTTAATATATCCTCCTTGTCCCTATGGATTATTGATAAACCCCTTAATTATATTCTCCCATGTATTTATCTATTAGTTCTTGTGAAATTATGTGCTCGTATGTGTGTCTGAGATTGTTTAAAATGCACGGTGACTTCAAAAATAACGTTGTTGGCTTGGTGCTGTAAATCTTTTGGGGTTGACTCTCTTATTAGTCCCAGGAAAATCATGTGCCCAGGTAAGAAGAGGAGCTTTCCTGTGAGTATGTGAAGTACCAAAACCAGAGGGAAATCAAGTTATATCAAAATCTTCCATGAGCTAAATAGTTAAAATTTGGGGAATCCTTTAATTTCATCCCACATTTGGTGCAAGCATTGTTGGGTTTGGACAGACAACTGTCCGTGTGGATGGTCCCTATGTTGCTTTTAAGGCTGCATTGGTTGATGCTGAATTTTCTTCTCACTTCTTGAAACTCATTACCGGAGAGGGTTTGGAAAGGTGTAGGAAAATATTCACGTCCTTAAATATCTCCTAAAAATCCAACACAAATTTTAATGAGTGATCTGTGTTATGCATCATCACCAGATCCAAGTGTAGCGCCCGAGCCAGAGGGATGAAGGGCTGGTGGGTACCACTGCCTGAGCTGGGATGGTTTGGAGAAACACCCTACCTGAAACAAGTCCTAAACTGCCTTTAAGGATTCCTTTTTAGCATCTTTTAACTCCTGAGGAGGTTGGACACCAACCCTGTAAGCAATTTGGAAGGGACATCGTACCCCTCCAACCTGCTGCAGTGCTTAAGCCGGGCTCAGCCTCAAGGCCGTGTCCCAAAACCCTGTCTTGTTTTTAACATCTGTTGTTGAATAATTTACTCGGTTTTGCTCTTATGCATCTTGCTGAGAATCCCGTCACAGTTTTCTTAGAGAAATCCGACACGAGCAATAATACAATCTTGGAAAGAGAATTGAATTATTTATGGAGGAGCAGCCAAATGACGGAGACTAAACCTCTATATTTTATGTAATTTGTTTTCTCCTGAAGCCCGTTATGTAAAAATGTAAATATTGCTGGTTATGTATGTCGCTGCTCTTGCCAAATGTTTAATATTTTATCAAACCTGCTCCGAGTACTCGTCTCTTTTGGAAAGGACCCGTCCCTGTCCTCTGGAATAAGTGCCAGTGAGTTTGTGGCAATTCTATATTTACAACACTGACTTCACATGTGCAAAAAAATCTCCCTGAGGTGCCCAAGCTCCAGTCTGGGGCATGGAAATGGCAGGACCCCCAGAATCTGGGGGAATTTTAAGTGGAGGGGGTTTGATTTCAGGGAGGTTTTCCAGCAATCTGGGTTGGGATAGGGATGGAAAAAGGTGTCTGGAGGAGGGTTTCCTGGTTTTGGGGTTTGGACATCCCTTCCAGCTGCAGTCACCACAGAGTAGTCCAGGGTGGGAAGAAGTGAGTTGGTACCAAACTCTTCTCAGTAGGGATGCAGCCAAACACGCCCAGTCCTGGAGATCTGGAGGCTCAGGGCTTTTGGGATGACACCTGACCAAAAAAAATCACTCAGTAATGACCTGTTGCAGCAGAAAGGTGCTTTATTCTGGGGAAAAGAACTACGAGATTGAGTGTGAGAGAATTTTAATTTATCACCAAAAAAATTCCAACGAGGTCCCATGGCTGGATGATGAAGTGGCCAATCCAACTGGGAAATGTATTTTTTTTAACCAGGGATGATAATTAACCTCTGGAAAAACTCTCCAGGGAAGAAGCAGCTTTTGCCTTTGTGAAGGAAAAATCTGGGCCTGGATACTTTCCCTGGAGTTCAAATGTGAGATTCCAAACCCAGTGGAAGCATTGCTTTGGCGATTGGTAACAAATTGGGGAAGATAAATGAGGGATGCTCAAGGAGCGAATGTGGGATATTCAAGGATCAAGTGTGGGATGCTTGAGGAATGAACCTGGGATGCTTGAGGAGCGAATGTGAGGAGCCTGTTGCTGCTGGCTCCAGAAGAAGTATCCCTTCACCAGGAGAACCCTAAAATTTTGAGCACTTGGATATTTTTGGCAACAATGTAGCTTAAAATATGCCCCACGTGTGCCTGCTCTTTTACACCCCTGTTTTCCAAGATGAGATGCGAGAAAGATGAGACGCCAAGTGTGGATGATCCAGTGGTCCTTTGATATCACGATGATGGGTTTTCCATCTGCCTCCTCTTCTCTCTTCCTTTCCAATTCTCCAGCTCCTGCAAAACCCGAAATATTTTCTGTCTGGCATCCCCAGCTGGTTGAAACAACCGGCGACAGCTTTATGGCTCTTCATCTTTGCTCGCTTCTGTGGAATAGTAATAAGGGAGGGGAAAAATGTCCTGTCGGCTGATTTACAAGGCAAGAAATTCCTATAAATCATTCCAACATCTCCAAAGGACTGGGGGGATGCTCTGAGCTCCCGCTGGTTTTCCCGGTGATGCAATGCAGAGATTTTTTTTTCTTTTGGAGGGGGGTGGGTGGGATTCATCCCAACCACCCACTGCATCTCTCTGTTATTTTATTGATGGATTCCAAGCGGGAGCCATCTATTTTCCATTGCTCTTCGTTGGCCAACCCAAAGGACACCAGTGAATGTTAGAGCCTGCTCCCAGGTAGGAGGTACAAACAGTGGAGCAGATATTTTCTGGATGGGCTTACTCTTGGGATAAACTGGAAGGAGGGATTTAGGAACGCTGATTTGCAAGTGGCCATTTGTTCTGGAAAACTGAAAAGGAAAAATTAAATTGCTTTGGGTTCCTGGCCTTAAATTGAATTTGTTTTACCACCTTTCCCATTGCATCCCTGTCCCTGTGGCCATCCCTTACACACCATTTAGTGCTGCTGGCTCGTACATCCCTCTGTAACCCTTTGGAGCCAATTTTAACCTGTTCCTTGACCTATTAACCTTAACCTCTTCCAAAGGAATTCTGGGGCTGTTTTGAGTGACTCCGTCCCCCACTCAATATCCTTAGGAAATGGGCAGAAATTCAGCGTTTCTCGTTAAATCCATTCTTGATGGGATTTTTCATGAGGGAAGGGGTTGGAAAATTGAGAGAGAAAAATTGTGGCCAGACTGATCCAGAAAAATCTGTCCCTGTGGCTTTTGCAATAAAATGTGGGAAAAATTGGCTGTGCCGATTGACAGTGGTCCCAGTGAAAGTGATTCCAGGAGAACCTCATCTTCAGGTCTTTGTGAAAGAGAAGGGCAGCTGATGTCTCATGGTGACAAAAATATGGGTAGGGGGAGCTCGGTCAGAAGCCCCCTTCTCCCAGATTAACAATAATTAATAGATACTTCCTAAATAAGAATGTTTTGCCTGGGGGATAATACCACAGGAGGCGTTTGGGGTGGGATTTCACTGGGTACCCTAAATTTCAAGGTTGTGCTGGGGGGGTGGATGGGTTTGGTAACCCCCCCTGGGGGCCGTGCTGGAGGGGGCACTCCGAGGGAGCCCGGGGTTGGAGCCAGGGGAGTGCGAGGCCACCGAGGAGGGCTCTGAATCTGTCTGGGATGGCAAAAGCATTCGGGGGGAAGGATGTGTGGA
>VZTE01001994.1:69414-93419 GCA_013397775.1 Eulacestoma nigropectus | reverse complement strand
CCTTTTTTCCCCTTTTTTTCCCATCATTTTTGGCAGCCCAGCCCTGTCCAAGCATCAAACCCAACCTGCCCCAGCTGAGGCTCTCTGGGGTCCCCCCTGATGCCACAAGCTCTGCCCCCAGCCCAGCAATGAGGCAAAACTTGGCCAAATAAGTAAAAAAAAAATGACAATATTGAACTGTAGCGGTTTCCTTTGCCATTACCACATCAGCAGTGTGTTATTCCCAGGATTATTTGGTGGAGGCAGGACCAGCCTCTCCCAGCTCCATCACTCCCAGGTACGTCGAGGGCACTTTATGACTTTATAAAGCCCTTAAAATGTTTTTTTTAAACACTACTTGAAGCTTCCAAGGCAAGTTTGAGAATAGCAATTACCAGCTCCCGGATCCCTGGGCGAATTCCCATGGCGATGGTGGATGTAAACCACTTTAGACATTTTTAATGCTCCTGAGCAATAAATTTAAAAGGGAATTTATTGTTCCAAGCTGCTAATTTCTCCATCCGAATGCCGCTGCCTGTTGCCGGTGCTGATGCCGAGGACAGCTGGGAGCCTGGATGGAGATTTCGGTGCTATCCCAGAAAAAAAAGTCTTTTGCCTGCTTGATTTTTCTCCTTTTTTCTCTATTTTCTATTTATACCCTATTTCCACTATCTTCCTGCTGCCTCTTTCCAAAGGGAAGGCTCCTGGTGAGTGAGGCTTATGAGCTGAGCCCTCTCTGGGTCTTGTATTTTATTATCCCCTTCATCAGCTCATAATAAAGAATTATGAATAATTGGCTCAGAGGTGGTGGGTGAAGGTCTCCCCTCCAGACCATCCTGCATTCCATGCCCTCCATCCCACCTCTTGCATCCTGCATCCCCTCCCTGACCTTGCTCACCCAATTTAGATAGAATTATTCAAAAAAGCCCCCAAAATCTGGGTTCTGAGGAGATGAACTTTGCTGGAGGAGTTAAAAAATAAGAAATAAATTCTTACTATTTTCTATCTCAGTCCCAAGAAAATCCCATTTATATAAAATGCCTGCAAAGGTCTTTTAATGCATTTACGTGCAGAAATTGGTTCCTTTATATCTTGCTGCCAGATCCAACGTCTCATAACTCTGGCAATTAATTAATTGCTCTAAAACAAAAATAATGAAGTGGGGCACTTTGTCAGTGGGATGGTAAAGAACAAACTTTAATATCATAAAAAAGGAACAATAAAAAATAAATAGCAATACATACTCAATAACCGATAGAAAGGAAATAGTGATTAATTAAAGATAATAATATGAATTAAATACTAAATGGTATCAATGGGTTATTCTCCTACAGGGTTATGCTGGTGTGATTTTAGTGATGCTCATCCAGCTTCAGGGGTGCTGGTGCCAGTTTAGGAATGCCAGTGCAATTTTCGTAGGTGCAGTTGTAGTGATGTTCCTTCACTTTTAGGGATGATGGTGCCACTTTAGGGATGCTCATCTACCTTTAGTGATGCTGATCTAATTTTAGGGGTGCTGGTCTTGTTTTAGGGATGCTGCTGCAATTTTAGGGATGCTGGTGCAGTTTTAGGGATGCTGGTGTGATTTTGGTGATGCTGGTCCAAGTTTAGAGGTACTGATGCAGTTCTAGGGCCGCTTATCCAGTTTTAGTGTTGCTTATCCAATTTTAGCAATGCTGGTACAATTTTATGGGCGCTTATCCAGGTTTGGGGCTACTCATGCAATTCTAGTGATTCTGATGCATTTTTACCAACGCTTGTCCATTTCTAGTGATGCTCCTCCAGCTTCTGGCTGCAACTCCCCCAGACCAGTAACCACCGTGGGCATATTCCCCATTCCTGCGGTTTTCCTCCATAAAAACCTGACCCCCCCCCAGTCCCACTGTCTCAACCATCACATTTTATCAAGTTGCTTTTCACTCTTTTTGAGCATTTCAATGTTTTCTCCTCGTACCAGGAGCCACCTCTTGCTGTTGGGGAGCTTTTCCTTCTTTCCAGCGTGACCTTTGCCATCTTAATCCCACCCTGTACCGTGCTAAATCATTCCTCCTTGCCTAAACAACCTCCAAATGTTTTTTTTTTCTTCTTCCTTCCCTTTTAAATTTAACACCCCAAACAGTGGAGCTGAAGGTCCTGGTGAGAATATTTATGCTAAAACCGCTAAATAAAGCGATTTAGTAGCATCTTTGATAGCTGAGCACCTGGCAAGTGGCCAAGGTTATCTCAAGGTAGAGACATCGGAGGGGTTATTTTCCCTGCAACCATTTATATGGGGATTTGGCTCAACAGGGGAAAAGCCAGAGAAATTCCCAGTGCTGTTATCCCTGCAGGAATTACTGGGAGCCTTTTCACCCAGAATTAATTGTGCTTGGAGAGGGGCTCAGTGCAGCAGTGCTCTCACACTGCTGTGGTAAGTTGGGAAGGGCTCAGGGATTGGGAAGTGGCTGAACTGGCATTTGGGTACGCCGAGTGTAAATTTGGGAAGTGATGGGGTGAGACCCGCTGCAAGGTGGGATTTGCATAATTCCCTTAGCAAGATTCCCATCACCCAGCTGCTCCAGCCCAGCTCTGGCTCAGCCCGTCCATCCCTCATCCCAGTGCTGCCCTGGGGGGCTGCTCCCCCATCCGATGGCATCGCTGCCGTGGGGTGGGGGCACCCCGTGCCCTGCTGCAGCACCCGGCCGGGGCACGCAGCACCCTTGAGCCAAGCAGACAGAATTCCACCCTTTGTTTCCTGTTCGCCGGCTCGACTTCGGGAGGCTGGAGCGCTCAACAAGCCCCTCTTTGTGCTAATTTAATTAATGGCCGGGGCTGAGGGCAGTGGGGATGAGACACGGTGGCTATAAATACCTGCCTGGGGGGGTGCGTGGGGGCCTTCAGCTCAGCGGCAACTGAACCAGGGTCTAATTAATTTCAATTTAATTCAGACTGACTCAGAATAAAACCCTATTGGTTGATTGATTGATACTAGAAAGCCAAAGGTTGATTGGGTTCTAATAGAAAATTATCAGTGGATCAATTTATAATAGGAAGTCATGAGTTGATTTGCTTGTAATAAAAATTTATTGACTGTTTTGGGGTAGAAAATCGTGGGTTGATTGATTTGTAATGGGAAATTATTGATTGATTCATCATAGGAAATAGTGAGTTGATTAATAATAAAAAATTTTGGATTGATTTATGCTAGAAGATTATTGATTGATGGATTTAATAATAGAAAGTCATGGATTGATCAGATTATAATAGAAGATTATTAATTTATAATAAAAATATTGGTTGATTTGTAATAGAAAATTATCAATCGATTGATTGATAAGAGGGAATTATGCAGGAGAGCAGTGTGAGTGCTGGGCACACATCGTCCTCCCCATCACAGTTTTGAGGGAGGAAAATCTTGTCCCCTGTGAGCAAAGTGCAGCTGGTGATCAACCTGTTCATGTACTCCTAGAGGAAAATAACTTTTCTGATGCAAACTAAACATCCCAGTAGTGATTTCCAGGGAAAAACACCGCTTGGATATACGGGCACACGCTCCTGGTGCGCCTCCTGCCAGTGTCCAAGTGTGTGAGCTTGGTGGATGCTCGGTTTCCAGGAAAATTCCTTGTCCCTATGCTGTTTTTTTTTTTTCTGTTTACAACCCGAATTTCAAACTTTACATTCCATTTGCAAGTGAGGAAGGGGAATAATGTGGAGGTAGGTTCTGTAAAGCTGCGGCAGTGGAGTCTAAAAGAAATTTAAAACTTGCTGCTGAGTGAGTTTTAGCTGCCAAAAGTGATGTTGATCTTCCACAGGAGATGCAGATGATTTTTCCAGCTGATAAATGATAGTTTGCAGTGAAGAGATTGGGATATGTTAGTGAACTTTTATAATGTAGTATAGTATAATGTATATAATATATAAGAATAAATACAATTAATAGAATTAATAGGAATATATATAATACTATAAAATAATACAATAAGAAGTTCTTTTAATATACAATGAAATTAAGCAGTGATATGGCTGCAAGAATGGGGATAATCCTAAATCAGAGATTTTTGGCCCCAAACAGCAAAAATCCCCATTCCACTCATTGCACAGTAGGGGAAAAAAATCAGTGAATAACAATTTTCCTCCAAATTTTTGCTGTTTTGGCACATGGAGCATCACATCATTGCCACTGCTCTGGGTAAGGAACCCTGAGCATGTCACTGGCAGGGACCCAGTGCTAAGTTTTATTTATTTATTTTTAATGTCCATGGGAAAACTCTCCAAACACAATATAAACATCCACCAAATCCCTCTGTGGTCCCAAGCCCTGGATCTCAGCTGCATCTTTGTGTCCACGGTACCATTAATTAACAAGATTTCCAAATATTTGCTGAAATCTAAAGTGCTTTTTGCCCCCGGTGTGCATTTATTCTCCTTCCTAGAAACAAGACAGCTCATTAACACCGACGATCTGGGTGCCTCTTGTTACGTTTGACATTTCTATTTCCATTCCCTTTAAGACGGGGTGTAGTCCCCGTTTATTTTAGGGATGCTGGGTCCGTGTCACATGAAACTGAGGGGAATTGTTGGTGAAATGATATCCCCAATCTTAAAATAGCTGCGTTCCGGCACGGCCCCGCAATCCCTCGGTGAGGCCGGATCCTGCAACCTGAGCCCCGGCAGCCACGGGGCACGGCCGGGCCAGCGCCTCCCTCGGTTACACCCCGGCTTTATTTACATGGGCGGCTGCTCGCCCCTCCTTCTGCTTTGAGGGCATCAAAACAGCTCGTGCCTGCAGCCCTGGTTTAGTTTTCCGTATGAATAGCCTGAATCCTTGCAGGAAAAATCTGGGAATTGAGTATATCCGTATTCGGTGCCTAATTTTCTCCCTGTGCGCGGGGAGCTGGAGCATCCCCGATCCAGCCTGGGATGATCCCTGGTGCCCCCAGCACTGGGTGCACAGGGAGCTGGAGCATCTCCGGTCCAGCCTGGGATGATCCCTGGTGCCCCAAACACTGGGTGCACAGGGAGCTGGAGCATCCCCGATCCGGCCTGGGATGATCCTTGGATCCTTGCTCTCTGTGTGCACAGGGAGCTGGAGTATCCCTGAGCATCCCCGGTCCAGCCTGGGATGATCCCTGGTGCCCCCAGCACTGGGTGCACAGGGAGCTGGAGCATCCCCGATCCAGCCTGGGATGATCCCTGGTGCCCCAAGCACTGGGTGCACAGGGAGCTGGAGTATCCCTGAGCATCCCTCATTCAGCCAGGGTGATCCCTGTATCCTTGCTTGGTGCCCCGTGCACAGGGAGCTGGAGTATCCCTGAGCATCCCCGGTCCAGCCTGGGATGATCCATCATTCCCACCCTCCCCAGCCCTGAGTGGCTCCTCAACAGTAGGAGCATTTTTAAAGTAATTATTCCCCCTTGGCATTTTCAGGAAAAAAAAAATTGTGATTCTCCCATAGGAAAAAGCTCTCCAGCCTCCAGCGGGGTTTAGCATCACTGGAGGGAGCCATCCCAAAGAGGAGATGGGAGCAGAGCCTGGCTGTGGGATGCTGGCACAGCAGCTGGCCTCTCATTCCCAGTATGACTCGGGGCATTAATACAAACCACTGGGTTTTACTGGTTTATTTTGGCTCCTGAGTGGGGCAGTTTGACTGGAAAAAACAGATAGTTTAGATTTTTCCAAGCGTCTGTATTTGCACAACTTCACAGAAATACTCCACATCCACTTTTAATCCCAGTTTTCCTAGAATGAAGACCTTTGCTCCTACCCAAACTCACGGGCAAAAGTTTTTCATGTTGGGGTTTCTTTTTTAATCCAAAGGGTATGTTTGGGATAAGTCTTATCTCCATCCCTTTCTGCCAGGAACAGGGATGTTTGTGCACTGGATTTTTGTTCCAGGCAAGCAAAAATCACAAAGTAATTAAATTTTACTGCGATAAAGCAGGGCTGGGGAAAAAGTTGGATGGGAGAGAGTGAAAATAGGGATTGGGAATCCCGTGTTGGTGTCCCACACCAGCGTCCCTGTCTTGCTGGGTTAGAGGTTTGGGTGGATTTTTCCCTGCTTTGTGGTAGGGAAATTGTTTTCCTTTTTCTATGGGAAAAAAAAAAGAAAAAAGAACATTGGTTAAAAAAAAAAGTAACGAAAGAAAAACAGTAATGTAAAACAAAAAAATGGGAGGAAAAAAGAAAATAGAAGTAAAAAGAAAAAAAAATTGGTAAAAAAAAATTTAAAAAGTAGAATAAAAGAGGGAAAAGATATAAAAAGAAAAGGGAACATGGGAAAAAAAATAAAAAGGAATATTGGTTAAAAAGAAACAATAAAAATCAGGAAAAAGAAAAAATGGATTAAAAACAGAAGGGAAAATGGGGAAAAAATAATACAAAAAGATAATTAAAAGAAAAAGGGAAATTTGTACAAGAAAATCAAATTGGAAAAAATAAAATAGAAAAATATTGAAAGAGAAAATTGGAAAAAAGAAAAAGAATAAAAGGAAAATTGGAAAAAAAAAATTAAAAGGAGATGAAAAGCAGATGCCCTCCAGTTGAAGGTAGAGTCCCAACACGGTGTTTTTCAGCAGCATTCCTCTCCATCTCCCTGCCCTCTCCCATGGGAGTTATCCCCCTCTCCTGCTGCCTGCCACATTCCAGGGCGCTGGGAAGATGCTCCTGCCCTTTCCTCTCACCGCCCCAAACTGTCCTGCAGCTCGGGCTGCTTGGCTCCTGACGGACGGCCCGGGAGTGACCTCGGGATAGAGCAACCCCCCTTGGTGTTCCAAGATTCTATTAGAGTTCCAAAGCTGGGATTAAGTGGACATGATTTCTTCCCACAGCCCATTAATTTTGGTTTATTGCTGGCCTGATGGCCATTACCCTTTTTTTTCCCCGCCAGCTCCTTCCCCCATTAGGTTTGTACAATTAGCAAAATACGAGCCATTAATGCGGCGTGGGGGTCGCAGATGGGATTTGGGGATGCTCCGATGCCAGCGAGGCCTCCCACGAGCTGCCCCAGACCCCCGCAGGGATGCGCGTCGCCTGCTCCTCGCGGGATTTTGGGATGCGAAGCCGTTCCTGCAGCTGAGGGCTGGATGCAGCCGCGTCCTGCCCGGTGCTGGGCGTGCCCATGGAGCATCCTGGAGCGAGGCAGGGGCGATGTCATCTCTGTAGTGTCCTGTTGTGTCACCTGCTGCTCATGACCTGGAGAGCAAAGGTGCCATGAGGCACCCGACACCCCTTCAGGGCACCTGGGGGAAGGACTTGAGCAGAGCACCCGAAGTGGCAGAGGCCATGGGATGGTGCCCTGATTGGCACAGACCCTCACAGGGCACCCTAATTAGCAAAGATGCTCGCAGGGCACAAAAAATAAAGATCCCAACCAGGCACCCAAATCGGGAAAGGTCATTGCAGGGCCTTCTAATTAGCAAAGACCCTTGTGTGGCATCTGCATGGGCAGAGATCATGGGATGGGACCCGAATTAGTGAAGGTGCTCTCGGGGTGTGCAGATGAGCCAAGGTCCTTGCAGGGTACCGAAACTGATGACCTCATCAGAGTGCCCAAATCAGCAAAGCTCCTTGTGGAGCACCCTAATTAGCAAAGACCCTGGCATGGCACCCTAATTAACGAAGACCGAGTTGGTACCCCCAGTCGTTGAGGATGCTTGCAGGGCACCCAAATTAAAGACTCCAGCCAGGCACCCTAATTAGCAAAGATGCTTGTAGGGTACCCAAGTCAGCCAAGGTCCTGATGGAGCACCCTAATTAGCAAAGGTGCTCACAGGGCACCTGAATTAAAGCCTCCCAGCAGTGCACCCACACAGCCAAGGTCCGTGCAGAGCAGCCGAATTCCAGACTCGTTCTCACTTTTAGTGTGGAAATTCCCCAAAATTCCTCCAAAAGGCTCCTCTGCAAAGTGTCAAACATCCTGCGCTGCCAGGCTGGTCACTCCTGTCTCACCCAAAAAGGGATTTTGACATGTCTGATGCCCAAGCTCTGTAATTCCCACCCGTGCCTGGTGCCCATCCATAGTTTGCATTAAAAACAGAGCTTTTCAGTGAAATCTGACCTTCTAATGGAACCAGATTTTAAATAAAACAACATTTTTCAATTTTTTTTGTGTCCCAAGAGTGAGACCTGGTAAGGATCATTAGAGGATAAACCCTTTTTGCCTGACAGAAATTAAGTGGATTTTGCTCAAAACTCATAGCAAATTTAAGGCAGAAGTTGGATGACAAACTTATTAGTTGAGCCCAAGATATAGAAAAAATTGATGGATATTGCAAAAAAAATTCAAATAATTGCATTAATTGCAGCCTCTGATTCACTTTTAAGTTAAGGGCAGCACAAATAATATAGTATCCAAAAATATATATATTTATAGGGGAATATAAAATGTATAATGTTGAGGAATATATTTAGGAATAGAAAATATTGGGAAATATTGTATGGACTGAAGAATATTAGATAATATTCCCTGTATATATTGGGAAATTCCGTGTTTTATACATCTATATGTATGTAGATATGGGATATTGGGGAGAATAGTGGAAGAATATATTTGGGAATGTAATAAATAGGGAATATATATACTGGGCTCTGCCAGCTCGGATTTAATTGGTATTTCTCAATTACCTGCTACTCTGTGTGACATCAGGTGGGTCATTCCTTCAGTATCCATCGTCACCATGCTCCATCACCTCACTCTGCCTGGAACCTGATGCATCCCTGGGTAGTTTTCAGTGAGCTCATCTTCACCCTACTTCTAAAAAACTCCCGGATGTCCCAGTTTTTTAGGTGGTGATGGCAATATTGCATCTTTCCTCCAGACATTGCTTGGGAACTGATGGGGGTGGGAAACATCGTTTTAGGGATGCTCAAACTTGGAGCTGGAGGATGCTCCCAGGGTGAGGTCCCCAAAGTGGAAGTGAGGCCCCCAGGGATTCCTCTTGAACAAGAGATAGATAAATATAATTATAGATATAAAGCCATGAATGTTAGCTGGGCACCAATTTTATGAGGTTTTGGCTTTTCCCCCCCATTTTTTAAGGCATCCTACAGGACTTCCTGGCAGAGAGAAGGCTTCTCTTGCCCTGGATCGATGCTTTTTATAGGTGGCTCTGTGATATCCTACTAAAGCTGAAGGTTGAAAGAGCAGCGGGTCCCTTCCCACTCCCCTGGCCTGTTGTCATCACCTCCGAGGTTCAGTCCTGGTGAATTCTGAAGCAGCCCAGCTCGTGCTCTCAGCTCTTGTAGGTTTCCCTGTAGTTCTGAGCTGTCTGAACAATGCCCTTGGCGTTAGAGCACGTGGAGGCCACGGTGCTCCCAGGCGTCATTAGGGACCAGTGTGAGAACACCCACAGCTTTAGGGTAAAAAACCCTCGTGTGGGAGCTGGAAATAATAACAAAATACCTTAAAATAACTTGGAAAATGGCATTTGCATCACTCTGTGCTCAGTGGTGGGATGCAGGCACATCGTCCGGTGGCTACCAGTCTGATCCCTCTCAAATTTTGGGAGTTGCTGCGCCCGCACCTCCAAAATACGTTTTTTTTTTTCTATTTTCTGGGGTGATGAAACTAAAAGCTAATTGCAATTTGCATGATGCAATCAAGGTGAGCTGATGAGATGCTCAAGGGCTTTTCGGCGAGCACAAAGGGGGTGGGGGCGGGGGTGTGGTGTCCTACCACAGCCCCCCCATCCTGGAGCAGAGCTGCCTGTTGGAGCACCGCTCTCGATTAATGGCTCTGGTTAATCACCCCCCTGTCCAGAGCAGGATTGTCTTACGGATAATTTCGTTTGCCTAACGAGATTTTCACTAATTAAATCTCCTTTCGGTTGGTGAGGTTCTCCCTGCTGGATAAGGGGAAATGTTTGTGAAGCCAGCGCCGCTCCCGGCTAAATAAACCTTTCCACTTGGCTACTGAAAAATTCCCACTGGGAATGCGGGATGCAAACACTGCTTTGGCAAATTAATTAATTCTTGCAACCCTGAAAATGCTTTTCCGTCCCACAAAAATTTAGAGGAGTTGCTCCCTGCAACCCCTTTGTGGTCACACTTTGGGATGCTCATGCATCAAAAAATAGATGGATTTCTGGTGCAAAGTACCAAATTCCAGAGGGTTTTGGCTTACCTGGGGTTGGTTGATCAGGAAAAGGCAGAGTGGGATTTTGAGGCTCTAAAACCCCAAAATCATCATCGGGGTCTTGGGGTGTTGCAGCAAAAGTGGATTTATTGAAGAATAAATTGGATTTTCTCCAAAGAGCCACAATGCCAGGATAGCAGAATCCTGCAGAATGAGGAAATTCGGGAAAAGGAGTTGAGGAAATTCAGGAAGGAAATTCTTGCCAGTTCTGAAAAGTCTCGATCACTCCCAAGTTGTGCATCTCTCTGTCAAGGTGTTGGTTTTTCTCCTAAAGATTCCTATTTCTGCCAGCCTCCATGGGAATCTCTGAGCAAATTCGCTTTGGATTAAATAGAATAGAATGGACTAGAATAGATCCTTGTAAATGAGATATTCCCAAATACCTCAAATCCTGTTATTTCTCAATGTATCTCACTTGAGATCCAGAATGGAGATGTATTCCACCTCACGTGTTATATTCCACATTTCTCTCCAATGGGAAGTGATCCTTCAGGTTTTGGATTTTTTTTTACAGGGTGTCTTTAGGGGCTGAACTGTGGGTTGGGACTTAAAATACCTGTATTTTATATAAAATAGGGGCTGAACCACGGGTTTTCCATAACTTACATATCGTGCATGTATTTATGTAATTATATGATCCGATATACAATGTAGTATATAATATCTTATATATATGTATAAGATATATATTATAGCATAGATATATGATACAATACATGTGTGATGTATTGTGGATTATAATAGATATAAAATGTGTAATATAGCTTTAGGATATAATTAATATGTATGAGAATGATGGTAATAGATAATATAGAATATAAAATATAAAATATGGACTATATAAAATATATCTGTTATATGTAATACAGTATATGTTACATGTAGAGTAAGCTATGTTACCTCTGTATATTTGTTTTATATAATAGTATAGATAATTATATAGTGTGCATATATAAAAATAAACTATTAATTCTATATAATATTTATAATAGATAGTTAAACATAATATAGGTAATATACTATATATAATATAGTATAAATACATAGTTATGTGTGTAATATTTATAACTGTATATTTAAATAGAATGTATTATTAAGGGTTTTTTTTATTATTAAGTGGAAAAAGTGAATTTCAGCAAATCTAATGGGATTTTCATCAGTGGGAAGGTGGGACGTGCTCCCAGCTCTCACACACACCTCCTTGCACACCTCAGGCTTCCGTCCGTCCTCCCACGCTCACTTCCCTGCTCAGTCCCCACACACTTCCCTGTGCACATCCAGCTCCTGCTCATCTCTCCATGCACTGTCTCTGCTCACTCCCTGCATGCTCCCCTGCACACTTCACCTGCCCAGTGATGTTCCCTTGCTCCCTTGCACACTTCATCTTCCCAGGGATGTTCCCTTGCTCCCTTGCACACTTCATCTTCCCAGTGATGTTCCCTTGCTCCCTTGCACACTTCATCTTCCCAGGGATGTTCCCTTGCTCCCTTGCACACTTCACCTGCCCAGGGATGTTCCCTTGCTCCCCTGCACACTTCATCTTCCCAGAGATGTTCTCTTGCTCCCCTGCACACTTCATCTGCCCAGGGGTGTTCCCTTGCACACTTTATCTGCCCAGGGATGTTCCCCTGTTCCCTTGCACACTTTATCTGCCCAGGGGTGTTCCCTTGCACACTTTATCTGCCCAGGGATGTTCCCCTGTTCCCTTGCACACTTTATCTGCCCAGGGGTGTTCCCTTGCACACTTTATCTGCCCAGGGGTGTTCCCTTGCTCCCTTGCACACTTTTCCTGTCCACCCTCCCATGCACTCTCGGTGCTCACTCCTTGCACAATCTGATCTCCCTCGTCTCCTCCCACACACGCTCTCACCACACTCCACAGCTGCCTCCCTCTTCTCTCCTCCACCAGCAGTGGTCTAAAAACCTCCAAAATAGCACAATTTCCCCCCAATTTTCCAGAGCTTTGCCCACTCTCTTCCCAGCAGGACTCAGCCCACTGGTACCCACTGTAGCATCCCAGCTGGGTGGTGGAGGCATTTCACAGCTCCTAAATATTTGTGTGTATGGCTTTGCAGAATATTTAAAAAGATCTAATAATATTTTATACTATTCAATAATATTTAATGTATTTTAAATAATTTTACATAATTTTAAATAATTTAATATTATTTAATAACACATTATTGTGGCATGAGCATCACCTGTGGCTTATGGAAGGCACCAAGGCTAAAAAAGTCACAGGGAGAATTGTAATAATCCCTTTGGGAGCAAAATAATTGGTGACTGAGGAGAAATATGGAAAAGTAAAATAAAGTAAAATAAATTAACAAAAAACCTATGTATTAACGAAACATTAACTCCCAACATGAGCTGACTTCCACGAGAGCTGGGAGTGGGGGATGCTCTCCTAAAAAATCCCACTAGAAGGAAAAGAAAAGAAAATAAAAATGTTTTATCTCCGCTCCCATTCTGTGATAATGATCTTAACGGAGTTGGGAACTGGCAAGGAAAAAAACGTGTGTGGTTTTTAAATGAAAGTTGCCTTCCCTCCAGAGGGCTGGGGCAGAGATTTGGACTATTTGACCATTTGGGGAGATATTTTATTAATTATTCAATATATTTTATTATTTGGGGGAGTAATTTATTATTTTTGAGACGTAGTTTGTTTTTTATTTGGGGTTTTTGTTATTTACTTAGGGTTATTTTATCATTTACTTGGGGTATTTTATTATTTTGGGGGTATTTTGTTATTTATTTGGAGCATTTTATTTTTTCCTGTATTTTATAATTTATTTGGGGTATTTTTAAATTTTAATTTTAATTGTTTAATTTATTCGGGGGTATTTTATTATGTTTCAAAGTAATTTTGTCATGGGAGAGGGTGTTTTATGAATTTGGGGGCTATTTTATTATTTTGGGGGGTCCTGGTCAGGGCTTGAGATGCTCCCAGTGTTGTTGACTTTTCCCACCTGCCCCAGCAGGATTGCAGGGACTCCGAGTAGAACAGAAATTATACGGGGAAATAGAATTCCCCTGGCAGTGTTTTGCCTGGATTTGGGAAAACCCTTGCTGTGGTGGGATAGGGGTTTGTTCCAGCCCTTGGGAACGCTGCCAGGGTTGGATTTTGTAGCAGATATTGCATGTCCAGAGAGTGGGAGCAGAGGGGAGAGGTGCTGGGGAAGTTTTTTGTGTGCAGCCACCTGATCTGAGGCCTTTTTTAGGTGCAAACACCTGACTGAAAGTCCTTTTTTGGCTGTAAACCCTTGTTTGAAGTGGTTTCTGGTGCAAAGCTGCTGGTTGAAAGACTTTTTTGGTGCAAACACCCATTTAAAGGACATTCCATGATGCAAGGACTGTTTGAAGGACTGGTTTTGATTCCAACTCCCTACTTTAATGGCTTTTTTGGTGCAAACCCTTTTCTGAGGGAGGAGTTTTTGGGGCACAACCTGCTTTTTGACAACCTTTAGTGCAAGCGCCTGCGTGAAGGACTTTATTTCTGCAAAGCTCTGCTTGAAGGACTTTTTTTTTGCTGAAAACCCCTGCTAAAAGGACATTTTTGGGTGCAAGCTCCTATTTTAAGGACTTTTTTGGGTACAATTCCCTGCTTGAAGGACCTTTTTCCTGCAAACCCTTCCTTGAATGGCTTTTTTGGGTGCAAACCCCCAGTTTAAAGGGCTTTTTTTTCTGCAAGCTGTTTTGGAGGAGCTGCTAAAGCAACATTGGGTTGGGATGAGAATGGGAACAGAGGGTGGATGGTTTTGCAGAGGACAGGGATTATTTGGTGGAAAAAGGCAGGGTTTTAGGAGCAAGGAGGGAACCCACCAACAGCTACTTGTGTTGGGTTTTGAGTGTGATTTAACCCTTTTTGCCCAAATCCACGTCCTTAATGCTTTCTAGTCTTAAGGTTAATGTAAATAACACAAGTTTTGCAAAAATAATTGTATTTTCCGTGTTAAAAAACCTCCTCTGATGAGGAGAAATTCCTGTTACCCGATGATGCTCCTCGATGACGTCCTGTGAGCAAAACCATCTCCCTTTTAAGCTTTTTCTTGGCTTTAATTCCAGCCTGGAACAGGTGATGAAGGAGCATCACAAGCATCCCTGTGGACAGCATCTCCCATTCCAACCATTTTTTCCTCCCGATAGCTGCGTAAAGGTGGGGAAAGTCTTTTTCCTGCTGGTTTTTTGAGTAAAAAAATGAAGTTTTCTCCACTTTCCCCCCACTCCTCCATGCCGAGCGCTCGCCACCCTGCTGTCTGTTTTTCCTCACTGAGGTTCAGTTCTAATTATGTTGATTTTCTCCAGCCCACCCCCCTCCTGGCAAGCTTATTAGGGGGAATATTTTTATTTATTATCATTTCGCCCAACTCCTGCCAGCATTTCCAATTACTCTCGCCGCTTCCTTGTAATTGTCTTTCCGTAATGGCTGCGAAACAATTGCGCTAAATGAGGTGGCTCCGGCAAGATGAGGGTTTCACTTCATTAAAGGCTAATGGATTCCCAGCTCCAGCTCTGTGGGCAAAAAAAAAAAAAAAAAAAGGGAAAAAAAAAATTAAAAAAAAAAAAAAGAGATTTAAGCAACTTCTTTTATCTTATTGGGATAACTTGCCCCGGTGTGCTGGGGTTTGAGTGGGACTTGTGTGCGGGTGACCCCGATATTCGCAGCATTGCTCAGGTGTTCAGTGGGTTTTCCCCAAAAGCTTTTGGGGGTTTGGGGGATTTTTGAAAATGGTTTTTCTCTAAATTGCTGCTGACGTGAAAAAACTGGCTTCCCTCTTTTTTTTTGCTATGTCTATACTGATAAACTATATTTATTGCCATGAATATTGTTACAGAAATGTATGATACATGGCAATATAATAACATTGAGATATAACCTATGTTATGTGGATATAATAAACAAATATTTATAAATAATTAAATAACTCCTTGGCATAATCCTATATTATAGAAATTGATTAGGATCTATTCACATTGATATATTTATTTATAATGCTTGATATATAGTGATATACTGATTATGGGATATATATTAGATTGCTATAAAATGCTTGATATCCAATGATATATTGCAAGGAATTATTATCTTGCTATATATTATGTAGTACATATTATTTATAATAGCATTAATTAGAAATACTATAGATACAGCAATATATATATCTCAATAGAATCTATTTATTGCTCTAAAATACCCATTTCTGCTACCAGAAATTGGCCCCACAGGCTGGGGTAGAGACAAAGATTTGGGGGTTTTGGTTGAATTTTGGAGTCTCTCTGGGTGTTAGTTTTACTCCTCAAGCAGATATTTCAGTGTTATTTTTATTTCTAAAAACCTTTTGGTTTTGAAATTTGTCTCATTTTTTCCCATCCTTCCGCTCCCTTTTCCCTTCTTTTGCTGGATGTGGATGTGCTTCGGGCCCTGGGATGGGCCTGGCATCCATCACGGTGCCATGTGGAGTTGGGTGTCACAGCTCAGGGAAATTATTTTTTTTTTGTGTTAAATAAAAATCAATTCTCCCAAGACCTTTATTTTTGGTTTTTTGGGATTTTTTTGTTTTGAAAAGCAAAATCAAACCCCTGGCCTTTGATGATGCTCAGGGCCAAAGCACCCTGACACAGGTATGTGAGCAGGGCTTCATGGCAAAGGAAAATTCAGCTGGTAACTCAGGGAAAAACCTTCAAAAAAGCAAAATTCACAGTAGGGTGAAATACTCAGAGCCAGAGCCACCCCCACAATTAGCAGGTGCTTGTGTAGATGTCTAAAAATTTGGAAAACCCCATTGGAATGGCCAGTTTGTTTTCTGAAGTGTCACACCTGCTGCATTTCCAGAAATAGCTATTTTTGGCAGCAAGTTGCACCCCAAAACGGAGGGGAAATGCTTTGATATGGGGATTGCTCATCACAGGAAAACGCTGATTTTCACCAGTGTGTGCGAGGAGAGAAAGCCAAAATCTTGAGAAAAGTTGGGTTTTTGTGTGGAAGTTTGAGAAATAGATGGGAAGCAGCAGCAGAAGGGGTTAATGCTTATGGAAGTCAGATCTGTATAACAGAAATGCAGGTTGTAGTACCTCTGTTCCATTGGATCCAGCCATTGGATCTGTTATCTTGGATATTAGATATGTATATGTTGGGTACACATTGAATGTATTGCATGTATTACATTATATCCATCTGTTGGATACATTATGTTGGATGATTATTTTGATTTTTTATATATATATATATAAAAATATATGATATATAGAGAGGATATACATCGAATATATTGGATATATTAAGTTATATCCAGCCACTGGAAATA
Source organism: Eulacestoma nigropectus (assembly GCA_013397775.1). NCBI lineage: Eukaryota > Metazoa > Chordata > Aves > Passeriformes > Eulacestoma > Eulacestoma nigropectus. The sequence continues at coordinate 77,024 of VZTE01001994.1, read as the reverse complement.
TTCTATGAATGCACTGGATATTTATATCTTTATAGCCACACTATTATATCAATTTAATATTATATCCATTGGAAAGAGATAGTAAAATATATCCAATATATTAATCCAATATATACATATCTTTTTATAGCTATCCTCTTTCTCTATCCTTTCCCCCCAATATCCTATGTCTTTATATGTATAGGGTGGGTATATAAATGTTCTTTTAAAGTGTATATATAAAGATATATGTAAAATGATCCAATTATCTTTATCTTGGATGCTGCTCTTCGCATATTCATCATGCTGGAGAACTCCAACTCTTCTGGGTGTTAAACCACTGCAATATGGATTTGCCCACCAATCCAGGGGAGCAGATCTTGTATTATCTCAGGAAAAGCCCTTTTTTTCATTTAAAAATGCCTCTGAACACCTCTTGACCAGCACTGCATCCTTGACTGATCGTTGTATCCCAGTTTCCTGTAGCTCTGCCTTGCACACATCCGGTGTCTCTCCCAAAAGCTGCCTGTGCCCCATGAGGGAAAAAGAAAAAAAAAAAAGAAAATAATAATTTTGGGCATAGGAACAAGGGTTTCTCAATGTAAATGTATTGCTCTTGCCTCACAGTAGTGGAAATACTGAACTACACATCCTTCCAGGAGCCATGAGAAATTCCCACGTGCCATTCCCACCCACCAGCTGCTCACCCTTACTCCCCCTAAGAGATAAAAGGAGAGAAAATTCTTTTAAAAACCTGCAAAACGTATGTTTTCAAGACCCTGCCTGATCTCCAAGCCTTACCTTCCATCACTCTGTGTGTGTATTTTTCCTAGAAAAATGCCATTTTTAGGCACCTTCTGAAACTGTCTAAAGGTAGTGACGGCCTTTGCAAAACTGGGGTGACTCCTGATGGGGAGACTTCAGGTTTGATTTAATCGACTGGAGCTGCCATGTGAGGTGTAGAAAGCAGAAAAGCCCCTAAAATTGGGATGGCAAAATTGAGGGCAGTGGCAGCGGTGGCAGCTCGGGCTGGACAGTGCTTGAAGCCGTGTGTGTTTTAGCATCTCATTTGGGGCAAAATCCTGGATTTTTTGCCAAAGCGGCCGCCAGCTGCTGCTGCAGAGCTCCATTAACCCAGTGCCGGGTGCCACCAGGTCTCCGTTTCGGTTACTTGATTGCTCTTGCTAATTTTCGGCCTGTCCTTTTGGGGCTCCTCCTCACCTGGCACCCGGCCAAGGTGGATGTGCACCGTTGCCTTCATCCTTATTTTTCGAGCATCCTCATCCTCATTTTATTTAACATCTGGGTTTGGGGTTTGCATCCCTTCAAGCTTTCAGCCTTCTGTATTTCCAGAGATTTTAAGGGCATCCATATCTTTCCATGTGCCTTTCCTTCTCTGGGAATGCAAGCACCATCTTAATCATCAGAATAATTCAGGATATTATTTGGGATTATTTCAGGATGGTGCCAGGCTGGTGCAACCCGATGAGCCAAAATCCTTAATTATTGCAGGTGTGACCTTGCTGGGATGAGTGACCAGACGGCCAGGGATGCTCACTTCCTAAAAAAACCTAGGACAGACTTGGTGCAGGGTCTCCTGACGAAGTCAGCGCTTCCCAACTTTAATTAGGCGCCCTTCATTAAGCACAAAGCTCGTGTAACTGTGGCCCAAACTTCCCCAGTGCTGGACTGTGACATTACAGCACTTAAATGCGTGGAAAAAGAGGCTGGAGTGGTTGCAGAGCATCACATCTCACCCTGTCAGGGCTGCATCCTTGTTAAAGTAATTAGAAAACCATTTTGCAATTAATACTTTTTTAGGATGCAGCATCGAATGGGGCTTTAGCAACACTTAGGTCTTAATTTATCTTCATCCCAGGGCAGAAAAATGTTGTAATGTGGCTTCCTTGTCTTCGAAGCTGAACAGAGGAATTATTTGCTGTCTGGTTTAGAAACTGGTTGTAATTTTGGTGGGTGGTTGGGGACTGGTTTTTCCTCCAGCTGTTGCATTGCTATTAGGTTTGCAGGAAATCCACGATTTTTTGCAGCTTTCTCTTTGCTAGTGTTACTTCTGAGGGTTAAATCTAGCGCAGGTGTGCCAAAGGAGCGGTGAAAAATTTTATGTTTCTAGGAAAAATCACCTGTTTTTTAAAATAGAAAAAAAAAAAAAAGCAGTGAACTGAATTTCAAAGCATGAGGCTTTTAAAAAATTTTATTTTTGAAGCTGGGTAAAGACTGGATTACTCTGCACTTCAGACATTTGATTTGCCAGTACAGACAGGTGTCAAAAAAACCCTCAAGCCCCAAAAAACACCCAAATCTTGAGGTTTTTTGATGAGCTCAGGAGCTAAACATAGAGTTTTAGGAAGGTTTTGGTTGGTTTGGGGTTGCTGGAAACCTTAGTTAGAAGCTGAATATCCCTTGAAAATGAGCATCACCATTTAACAACTAAACCCTCGGTGCAGAAGTTGTTAGCAGTGTGTTTTGCAAGAAATTTTCGATGAAAAGCACTTTTTGAGCAAAATATCACTGAATTTATGTGCTCGAGCTGTGTCATGAGTTAAATGGGAGCAACAAATGATTTTTGCAGAAAAACCACACCATGGGTAGAAACAGCCCTTGGGCTTTTGGGGAGTTGAGCTGACTTCCAGGCATGCCTGTACCATGCAGGCAGCAGGATGCAGACAGCCCCAGGCTGCCCTTAGCTCTGGAGCCAGGAGCGGGCTGGACCTTTTGTGATCCAAACTGTGCCAGAAAATGTCTCTGTTTTTCCCAGCTAGTTCAGTCAGGTTAATAAAAAAGCCCATTGCTGCCTCGCCGGAGGGGCTATGGAGCGGTGCAGGACCTTGCCAGGCTGTTGGCAGCCTGGGGGACATCGAAATCAGCATTTTGTAAAACGTTGGATGAAAATGGAGAGTTGCTGAGCTTTGCTTTTAGCCAGTGTCTTTGCTTTGGTCCTGGCTGACATCTTCAGTTTGCTCTGCTAGTGGCCTTGGCTGGTTCCAAGCCAGCATCCCTGGATTGATCCCAGCTGACATCCCTGGATTGATCCCAGCTGACATCCCTGGTTTGGGCCCAGCCAGGATCTCTGGTTTACTTTTAACTGTCACAGAATCCCAGAATGGTTTGGGTTGGAAGGAACCTTAAAGATCATCCAGTTCCACCTTCCTGCCATGGGCAATGACCCCTTCCACTATCTCAGGTTGCTCCAAGTCCTGTCCAACCTGGCCCTGGACACTGCCAGGGATGGGGCAGCCACAGCTTCTCTGGGCACCCTGTGCCAGGGCCTCCCCACCCTCCCAGGGAACAATTCCTTCCCAACATCCCATCCATCCCTGCCCTCTGGCAGTGGGAAGCCATTCCCTGGGTCCTGTCCCTCCATCCCTTGTCCCCAGTCCCTCTCCAGCTCTCCTGGAGCCCCTTTAGGCCCTGGAAGGGGCTCTGAGCTCTCCCTGGAGCCTTCTCCTCTCCAGGTGAGCACCCCCAGCTCTCCCAGCCTGGCTCCAGAGCAGAGGGGCTCTGGCCCTTGGAGCAGCTCTGTGGCCTCCTCTGCACTGGTTCCAGCAGCTCCAGGTCCTTCCTGTGCTGGAGGCAGCTCTGCAGGTGGGGTCTCACCTGAGCAGGGCAGAGGGGCAGAATCGCCCCTCCCTGCTGCCCACGCTGGGGGATCAGCCCAGCACAGGGGGGTTCTGGGCCAGGGCCTGTCCAGCTCTCACCCAGCAGCACCCCAAGTTCTCCTCTGGTTATATTTCCCCTTTTCCATTCAGTGGGAACTTCATCAGATTGCCACTTCTCAAATACCATGGATGGTGGCTCGACCACTTTCTCTGCCATTTCCCTCAGGAAATGCATCCAGTGGATGCATCTTAGCAGGTTCTATGGATTTATGCACCTTCAAGTTCCTTGGATGTTCTTGAACCTGATCTACAGCAGGCAATGAGCATCCTTGGTGTGATCTTAGCCAGATCCTTGCTCTGGCCCTTGTGGGCATTCTCATTTTGTATTTAGCTGGAAGTTTTAGTTTGATAAGAGCTGACATCCATGGATTGTTTCACGTATCCTTGAACTAATCCTACTCAGCATCCTTGATTTGGTCCTTTCCAGCATCCCTGGCTTGATACCATTCCCATGCTTTGGTTTCAAGCATCACTTTGTTCCTCATCAGCATCCTCAGTTTAAATTAACAGAATTTCCAGCTTATATATGTAAATATATATATATATATATACATAAATGGGCATTTTTTCTGCCTGTTTCCATTTTTTGCAGCAATTTTTCATGGGAGAGCATCCCGGTGAGAGAGGGGTAGCAGTTCCCCAGCTGGTGTTAGTGCAGGGGGCATGGTGGTCACGTATGCAGTGAAACCTGACAAGGTCATGCCAAGAGTTTGTTTTTCTTAAAAAAAAGAGCAAAAAATGACCAACAAGTTGTGTTTTACCTAGCTGCATAAGAAGTCAGGATGAGCATCCCCAATCCCACATCAGCCCTGCCGTTTTCAGCTCTTGACTGAAAATTCAAGCAAAACTTTGCAAAAAGAGTCTTTTTTCCTGGCTTTTTGGGGATGCTCCAGTTTCAGCATGGGGATGCCGGCACCTCTCTGCTCCCACATCCATGGAAAGCTGCAGCAGCCGGTTGCGTAGTCGGGTTGTAAAGATAATTAAGTTGCATTTCTGTGCGTTGTTTACTGTTCCTCTGATCCAACTGTTCCCCCGAGACTTCAGCTCGGGGCTCGTTTTTGTTTTGCAAACCTCCTCGCGAGTGTGCCCTTCACTCTGCTTCGGGAACGATTTTAATTTTACTATTATTAAACCATCCCAGACGTTGCCTTATTATGTGCCTTGGAGCTGAAATTCCTGAAGGAGGGGGGGCAACACGACTCGCATCTGGGCTTGTTCTGCAGATGTTTGCTCCGCTCTAGAAAGGAGCAGACATTAAAGCCTGACGGAGAGATTTTGCCCCGGGATGGGTTTGCACAGGTCGGCGCGGGATGGAAATGGCTTTGGCACAAAGAGGAACCCTAAGACTTAATTCGTCCTGGGCGGGAGATGGGTGTGAAAAGATCTTGTCTTGGCTTCTTTGGAAAGAAATTTAATAATTTTTATCCTGAAAAAATAATTTCAAAAGAGAATGATAATTAAAAAATAATTAAATAAATATAATGAATAGGAAGGATCTGCACCGCTCACCTGGGGAGCCCAAAACTGGAATTTTGGCACGGCTTCACGATCAAACACTATTTTGCACTTTTTTACCTCTGGAGCAGGATCGCAAGATCCCCCCAGCCGCTCAGGAGTGCGGTGCGGGGCCTGGACGGCCTGGGGTGCAGGAAGGATGGATTTTGCCCCATGGCTGCGGGTGTGCTGGCACGTGCAGTCGCAGCTTTGCGTGTGCGTGTGCACATTTGCGTGTGCGTTTGCACAGGCACGTTCCACGCGTGTTTGCCTTTGCCTGTGGGTGCTCCTCGGGCGTTCTGTGCCTTTATGTGCACGTTGCCATGTGCGCTGGCCTGTTTACAGGCGTGCATCGGCCTCTTTGAGCGTGGCTCTGCGCGTTTGCACGCGCGTGTGCCTGTTTCCACGTGCGTTTCCAGGTGCCCGTTTGCACACCACGCACGTTGCCCGGTTTTCCCCGCGCCGTCTCACACTGGCGGTGCACGCATATTTGCATATATGCAAACGCATAGGCACATAAATCTGCATAGCAAAACACATCCCTTTTTGCCCACTAAGAGCCGGCGAAGCAGAGCCGCGTGCGCTGAGCTGTCCGCACGCGTGGCCGTTCCCCCATAGAGCTCTCCTGATTTACACACCCTCAATAACTTTCTTCCCATTATCCCTAACCCATAGACTCTGGGAAGTTTAATTTCTTCTCTCTAGTAATCACCATTAAATAGAAATTGTCTTTTTCTGTGTAAACACGTCATTAGCGAAGCTGCTTTCTGCAGGGTCCAGATTTCATTTTTATTAAAATGAAACATTTTTTCGGCTCCTCACTGTGTCCGGAGATGAAGAGGATAATTTTAACCCGTTGGGTTGGCCACAGATAATTGCACCAGCATTTGATTGGGGCGATTAGGGAAATATCTTCTTTTCATGCAGAATTTGCATTTTTCCCTCTTCCTTCTCTGGAGCAGAATTGTGCTTTCCTACCCAACCAGTTTTAATGATTATTATCAATCCTAATAGATAGCTTTTCATCTTCCCTTTATTGACTTCTTTTTTAGCTGGGATGGGCTGAAAACCAGGTCCAGGTAAAACCTCGGGGTGGGGAAAGGCACCAAATTTCAGCTCCTTTTTGTGAGGTTGTTGCTCAGTAAGGGGATTTTTATTTTTTTTGCCACTGAAAGCATCCCTGAAATGATGCAATTGAGTTTTGTGGGGGGAGAGAGGTGAGTTCAGTGCCAGGGGCTCCAAACAGCTGTCAGCATCTTCCCTTCTGCAGCTGTGCAAGGGCCACATCCCCCCCAAATCCGTGTTCTGCAGTGCTTTTCCAGTGGTCCCAGTGGGCTGCCTCTGCCTCTCAGCAGGTACTGCTGGGAAAAGACCTTTTCCCCACTAAATACCCAAGAAAACACACAAAGCTCACACACATATAAATCCATCTATTTGATACATCTCATATCAGACAAATAATATATGGGAATGATAGAAAATACACATTAGAATAATACCAAATATATGTTATTCCCATCACATCATAGACATATAAGCATGTAAGGAAAAAATAGAGACTAAATCATTTGTTGCTACCATATTTTATAGTAAGTATCATATAATATGATATAAAATAGGTTAATGTATAATCTATTATTGGAATGATAACTAATACATATTACTCTAATATATTATGTAACCTGTAATATATATACCATATAACATTTATAACATGTAATGCTAGAGAACATCTGAACTTCTATAAATGTAATCTATAATATAAAACATATATAACATGATATATGATATAAAATATATAATATAAGGTATAGAGTGGCATTAGGTGATGTGGTGGCCTCCCCCCTCTCCCTCTGCCATAATCATACCTTGAATTTCTGCCTGGATTACTAAAAAACCCCAAACTAATTCTGAATATACATATCTATATACACCATATACAATCCATTCACTCCCTTTGCCTCTGAAAATCAAGTTTACCCTTCCTGTGCTATCTGGAAAATCATATTTTTCACACATGTGGGCGAAACAGATTCCCCCAAATCCACCTCTCAGCATCCTCCAAACGCAGATTCCCTGCCGGGACGGGGGTCCAGCCTCTCCCCCTGCCCCTCGCCTGCCGCTGGTTTCCCTTATTTATTTAAAATCCCAGCCCGGAGGAGCGTGGCCAGCGCCGGCCGCTCGCCGCTCCGATGCTGTTTGCACAAGCCCACTGGGGGCCAGCGAGGGATTGTGGGGCGATGGGAAAGCTGCTCTGCGAGGCTGATTCCAACCTCTTTTTCCCAAACTGCACCAACGAGCTTGCTCTTTGCTTGCTTTTTTTTCGCCTTTCCTTGCTTTACTTGCTTCTCCTTTCTCCCCCCCCCACACCTTTTCCTTGCGTTTTTGTTCTGCTTTTCCTCCCCTTTTTCTTGCTTTTCTTTTCTTTTGCCTTTTCATGCTTTTTTTTTTTTTTTTTTA
>VZTE01001994.1:55587-69361 GCA_013397775.1 Eulacestoma nigropectus | reverse complement strand
TTTTTTTTTTTTTTTTTAATGTGGAGGCATGCAAACAGCCAGGCCTCCTCTCCCAGCTAGGAATTCGAGTTGAAAAACGCCGTTTTTGGGCCCAGAGGCTTGTTTTTTTCCTCCAGTTTGTGGGGTTTGGGGGGATATTGCTGCCAAAGGAAAGCGTCACCTGGGTGAGTAAATTCCCGCGGTTGCTTCTACACCCGACCGAGTGCCCCACTAACATCCACAACGCCCCAAACCAGGGATTTTCTCAAAATGCAGCCGGATTGTGGCTTGGTCCTCTAGACAAATGAAATTACGCAGCACTCGCCTGTTTTGGGAGAAAAGACCGTGTAAACAGTTGTTTGTGGCAACACCAGGCTGCCACGTTGTCTCTGTCACCTGAAGTTTTGCAGCTGGGACCGGGGGGAGTCCAAAGCATCAGCCTGGATTGTGCAGGAAACTTAACCCTTGGTACGGAAATGGTTGAACTGATTCAGCGCGTCCAAACCTCCAAACACACGGGATCGTGGTGGGAAAACATCAAACAAACCCGTGGCATCCCGTGGCAAACCCTTCCAACCCTTAGCACTCCTCTGGTGCCAGTGTAGAGTAAGTTTATTGTTCTTGCAGTCACTCTGTGTTTTTCTGATACTGGGAATGGATTCCCTCTTCCATTTTTCCTTTGGAAACTCAAGGTTAATGACTGGAATCTTCCTTTGTGATGAGGAATATTGATGTCCCCTTCTAACTCATGATCCTTTTATTATCACTCAGCTTTTCTGAGGTGACCAATCCCTGTGCTTGTGATCCCAAATTTACTCCTTATTAATAAGTAAAACATTACTTATTTTCCTTTGAGTGTGGCTTTTCCCTTTTTGGGCTGAGCAATTTCGCTCAACACCAACTCCAAGAGTTGCTTTCAACCTGTTTGAAGCTCTTGGTGCCACTGAGCAGGGGATTCTCTGCCTGAGCATCAGCAGCGCCGGGGCCTGATGGTTATTATTTAGTATTTCTTAACTGGTTGCAGTGTATTTTGAGCAAGTAAAATTAAATCTCAGAAGCATTTTTTTTTTTGAAGATGCGGGAATGGATATTGTATCTATTGGCCCTGGATGATCAGCTCATCCCCAATGCCAGGAAGTATCCGTGGGGCAGATTCCAAGGCTGGATGGTGAGAGGTGATGCCACGAGCTGGGACTAATCCTTGTTTTTAATTTAAACGTTACCTAGATTATTGAATTAGAAAATAATGTTTATTATTAAATGATAAAATTGTTATTAAATTAGAAAATAATTTCTATTTTAAATTTCATTCTGAATTTAAGTTGTGAAATTTATAGATTTATTCCTGGCTTTGGGATGCATCCAGCTGTGGGAAAATATCTGTAAGGATGTTAAACCCTGGCCGAAGTCTTGAAATTTTGGTTTTTTACTCCAAAACCCTCAAACCCACCAAAACACAGATGCAAAAACAAGGATTTAAAGATCGAAATTAGTATAAGGTTTAATTCTGGTATTTTCAAACTCCAGAGTTTATGTTCCCATGGCAACCGGTATTTTTATCCTCTTGGTTCAGCGCTTGTGAGATGGATCTGTTGGGAAATATTTTCCCTCCTGGGACCCATGAAGATGTTGGGGTTTGGTCAGAAATAAATCCCCACCAGCCAATAAGAAGAATGTGCAGGGATCTGGAGGTTGTCCCTCTCTCAACAAGCCAGACAGAAAATTTTGGGGATGCTTCAACCCAACAGTCAATGGGTCCTTGTGCCACTCTCCAAAATACACCAAAACACCAAAACCTGTGCTGGAAAAATCTCATTTTTCTTTCTCTGTATCATCGTTAGATGCTCTGCTTTGGGATGAGCTTTATGGGCTGAGTTGGAACTCCAGGAACTGAATAAAAGTGAGGGGAAAATATCCCAAATTTTAAATGCAGTAACATTATCAAACCCAAAAGAGTATTTTTCTCTGGAAAATTATTTATATTGAGCTGCTTTTGCTCAGTCAAATCTCATAACCACTTTTTACCTGACATTGTTCGCTGGCTTGGTGCATGTTGTAACAATTTCTCAAGCTTTTTAGAGCTGTTATGCATTGGAATTTTATTTTTTTTCCCCACTGGAGATGAGCTACTTGGTGGAATTCCTCAAAAAATGGTAAAAATGGAAAAAAATGAGATTTTATGACTTTTCCATAATTGGACTTGTTGGTAGGAACCGATACCTGTGGATTGTGTTGGCAAGATGAGATGGAGCAGGAGAGAGAAATGCAGATTTTAAGATAGAAAGGACCTTAAAACTGTAGGATTTTGCTCCTAAACCCCCAAGTGAGGGCAATTTCACTGAAAAAAACAATTCCAGAAGTTTAGTCAAAATCTAAATTGGGTCAAGGTTCCTGCACTCTTCCCTTAGTATTCAAATCTTAGATATTAATTAATTTTTAATGTTATTTTTTTCCTCTGACCAGGGTGTTTCTAGCATCAACTGGCTCCTAACTGTGAGTGAAAACACTGAATTAAGGAAAAATTACAGATTATTGTGCTGTATTTTTTCTCTTGCCTGACTCAAACAATGCTGTTGGCATAGAAACAGCCTTTTGTGGAAAGGTCACCTGTGAGGAGGGTGGTTGAGGTGTAATTCAAGGAGATTACAGGGGATTAGGCTACACTTATATATATATTTTTTATAGAGGTAGGGTGTGTGCGTATCCTACTGTCCATATATTCATGGGCACCTGCATAGCTACTTATATTGATATTTATATGTATTTTTTAAAAGAAATGTGATAAAGGAGCAATATCAGGAAGGTTTGCTAAATTAAAAAGTCGATGATGAAGGGGGTGGGTTTTTTTTCCCATTTTTTTTCCCTATGTATTTTTTTTCCCCCCATTTTTCCCCCTCTCCCCGCCGCATGTGGTGGGGCGATATCAGAACCCAGTGCTGCTCCTCTGTGTTTTTCACTTGGCTTTAATTAAACCTCAGGCAGAGCTGGAAAAATGTGGCGAGACGAGATAATTGCGCTTATTCCCCGCGCGGGGCTGTAGCCCGGGCTCAGGAAAAAAATGAGAAAAATAGAAATTTGCAGGAGATGTAAAGGTGATGGAGGGTGGCCGAGCTGTGCCGTCGAGGACGATGGAGCTGTGAGATTTGGAACAAGAAACTTGGCCAATAATGGTTCCAAAACTACCGGTTTTCATCTCATTTTACAACACTGTATATTTACACCCTGCCCCTGGAACCAGAAAAACAAGTAAAATTCTATTTTTTTTTACTCTGACTGAGTTCTCTGATTCTATTTGCTTTTTTTTCCTATTTTTTTTCATTTTGGTTGTTTTTTTTTTTGGCAAAGCATTGGGCAAGACAGGAATTTAAAAGGTTAGATCACTGGATAATTGCATTTATATTGGATAAAACCCCCACACTCTGTGCACGTGTTCCCTGCAGCCGGCGTGAGCGTGGTAACAACCTCCCAGCTCCATTTCCTCCCCAGTTCCCCCAAACTGGTGGGGGCAAGGTGTCATCAGTGCAAAATACAGGGAAAATTGTCCCAAAATTCAAATCCCCCCCCCCCAATTCTCCTTTTCTAGAGGAGAAAAACCATCATTTTTTTAAAGCTGTTTTCCCCACTGTTAAGGAAAATCAGTGCATTGGAAATGGTTCTCTGTGGTGGAAGGAGCTTCCTGCACCTTGGAAATAATTGGCAAAAAAAGGGTTTAGAGAGCCTACAATATCAAAAATCTCTTTCTCTTCTCTTTCCATCGAGCTATAACAGACCGTGGTAGCAAACATTTGGCTCAGATTGCTTTTTGGTGATTACAGCTTGTCAGAAAACATTGTTTGCATCCTAGAGAAAATATTATATTTTAACTTTGTTTTCCTTCCAAGAAGTCAAAATATTGATTTATATACATATATATATCTCTAAAAATTTTTTTCTTTCCGTGGTAAAATTCCAAAAACGTTTTCTGTTTGGACACATGGAAGCAAAAAACTATCAGCACCGTCTGCAGACGTGAAATGTTTTGACATTTTAAAATGTTAGTTTCCAATTGACATTTCAGCATAAAATAGCATTAAAATGGCACTGAGTGAAGCTGTTGATTCAAACCAAAAATTAAATTTCATTGAGGCATTTCAAAACGGAATGTTTTTCTCCATTCTGAACTAGCACTTTGGGAAAAGGAGCATTTGTTTCTGAAGGAATAAAATATTTCTCCCAAGTTTTTGGTATTAAATAGTCCTGACCCGCTTTGCTGTAGGATGGAGGTCACGGCACTGGATCACTTGCAGCTGCCCACTTAGGTAGGAATGAGACAGCAAAGAGGGGATTTTTCCATCTAAATGCAGTTTTGGATAAATCACTACATATTCCTTAGCCAAAAATAAAAAATCCCCAAATAATTCACATCAACTGAAAAAAAAAACCCCAAGACTTGCATTTATTCCCCCACTGGTTGATGGCCAACGGCACTGGAGGCGGGATGTGTCTATTCAGCAGGGAGCAGCTGTGTAGGAGATCAGCCAATAATATCTCATCAGAGAGCTGAAAAGCTGCAGCAACCCTCAAAATTACTCTTATTTCTCTCACTCCTTGCAGCTCCCATTTCATGGTAAACCAATGGGGGAAAACATGGAGCACTGATAAAGCAGCCACGTCTGGCACGGGCGGTCTGTGGCAAGTTGTGCGGCGTGTTGACTTTCAGTAGTTCCCAATTTTTTAATTAACACAATTTCTTGTTTGATTTCAGTTATTTGTTTGGCAGGTAATGATTTTGAGCAGGTTTTGGGCATCTTGGAGGATCCTCTGGGGAAAGCAGCCATTGGGGAGGGGAAAGGCCGGGAGGGATTTGTGAGGTGTGGTGATTTTGGTGTTTTCTCTGATGCTGATGGAAAGGTTGGAGGAAGGTGCTCTCCTTTCACTCATCTGTCTTGGAAGTGGTGGGGAAGAGTCTTGCAGTGGATTGTCAAGGTTTTGGTTGGAATGCCCAAAAGGTGGTGACCACCTGCAGCTGGAGGAGGTGGAAGAAGGTGTTACTCCTTCTCATGGTTCTTCTTTCATCACCCCAATAAAGAAAAACAAACCCCTCCTGTTCTAGGGTTTATCTTTGGGTCCTCTGGTGGTGCCAATCAGCATCTCGAGTGGAAATCCTCACTTTTTTTTCCTGAGAAGTTTTTACCCTCTGACTTTTTCTCACAGACTGCTCCTCCTGGAATAGACCTCGCAGCCTCTCTCCACAAGTTAGAACTAAGAAATATTTAATAAAGAGGCGTTTTTAGCTTTGGGAAAAATTCCATGTGAAAAATTGCCATTTCCACTGGGTCACACAATGGCTCTTTAGAAAGATCTCAAGTTGGACCAGAATTGATGGCCAAGGCTACAACTGCAGAGAGCGCTTTCCACCCAAATTGCCAGATGAGGTTATAATTAGTCTCTGGGGATTTCTTGCAATATCTGAAATCACTTAATAGTAGTATTTGATTTTTATGGCAGTCTTTAGGCAGTTGGCTTGAGTCCTGCTTCTACACAGTGTAGTCATCAATGCAGGGCTGGGTCTTCTCTGTAGGATCAACATTTTACTCATTGCCATTGTAGTCATTAACTCAGGGCTGGGTCTTTGAAGGGTTAATGTGTTACCTGCTGCTTTTGTAGTCAACAGTACAGAGCTGTGTCTTCTCTGAAGGGTCAGTGTGTTACTCGTTGATGTTGTTTAATAACAGCTCAAAATGTGTCAGTAAAGGCTTCATAACCACAGTTTCTGGGGGAAGTAGAGCATCTATTTTCAAATTCCTTCCGCAATTTGCCCTTTTCTTGCTTGAAATTTGACTAAAAATAAAGAAATTCTCAAATTGCACTGGAAAGAAAGTGTCGCAAAATGATAATCTGGGAATGTCTTAATACTGAATTCTTGGGCATGAACTTCATGGCTTCCGTCCATTTTCTTTCAGTGTTAATCAACATGAATTAGCGTGTCAGTGGTGTGGATTGACACCGCACCTGACGCTCCCAGAGTGAATGCCACATCCATGCTTGCTCTTAGACTGCCAGCTTTCATTTTGATGGAAAAAGTCCTAAAAACACGCATCTTTCCACGAGAAACATCAGATTTCCTGGAACTGCATTTTTCAAGGAAGACCTCTGATTTTTTTTGGTGTGCACCGAGCACGGGCATTGGTAGTAACGCCTTGTACCGAGGGATACTGATCACATGCAGCTCAAATCTATCACAGTCTTACTGCAAGCTATTAATAGTTTATTAACTCCATTTAAACTCTGCCTTAATGCTCCTGGTGTGTCAAGTGTCTCTGCTTAGAAATTATTAAGAAAAGACGTTTTTTAATCGAATTATGGAGTGATGCTGGAACAGGTATGCAACCCACACTGTGCCCTGCATAGCCACATTTCTACAGATATTCTGTGTACTTTTGCTTGCAATGTAATATTGAATCTGGGGGGATATGCTCCCTTGTTACAGAGGGGTCGAACTATCACTGGAAAAGAAGTATTTCTCGGGAGGTTGTTTCCAGCTGAGCCAACCCAAAGCCTGGGGTTTTGCACGAGCAACCAAAAGAGGACTGAACTTTGCAGGGGTGAATATTTGAAGCTCGTCTCAGAGTAACTGGTTAGGGGAAGGCCTTGAGTTTTAGAAATCTATTCCCATCACAAGAAAAGAAGAGGTTTTTTTGGCCTGTTCCAACTTGTGGGGAAACTCAAAGTTTGAGGAAGGGCGTACGGATGGTGAAAAATTTTGTACTTCTGGAAGATTTATGCCTCAGAGATGGGAACTTATATTTGCTCTTATTGCTGCTCCCCTCATTTAATCTCAAGCACTCCCTTCCTGCCCAAACACAGAAAAATACTTTTAAAATTCATTTTCTGCCCCTCTTTTCACTTTACTGTGATGTTTTTTCGTCTCTCGTTGGTGCCTGCATATGGAGAGTCAAGCCGGGACATTAATATTGATGCTGACCTCGGTTATTAGAAGCTGCATTTCCGAGTGTGCCGGCAGCATATAAATACTATTACCAGGTAATTAACGAGCCTCAAACTGAGGTTGGATTGAGCAGGGCTTGGTGTCCTACTTTTGGGATTGGGCTTTGGGTTTTTTTGTATTGGGCTGTTGGGGTTTTGCCCCAAGAAGGAGCCAGAGAAATGGAAATCCCAGCTCAGGAGCACCTGGATGCTCAGTGAAACCGAAGGAAGCAAAACAGAGAGGAAAAAAATGGAAGAGAAAATATCTTCCAAGGCTTTTTCTTTTTGAAAACCTCTTGTATTTGAAATACAAAAGAATAATTTTTGAGTTTCCTATTAATTCTCCTGTTGTTGTTGTTGTTGTTGTTGTTTCTATCCCTTCTTGCTGGATTTCTTGGTTAGCAATTTCTCTTCCCATGCCCCACTTTAATTTTACTCCTCTAGTGCTATAAAAGTTTGGAAAAGCTTCAGTGTTGCCAAAGGGCAAATGCAACCAGGATTGTCTGGTTGGATGCACCTTAAAAATGGATATTCCTTGCATTCCTGACTCTCCAGCCCTTTCTGGGTACAGGAAACCCTTTTATTTTATTCTCTCCCCCGTTCACTTCTCCCCAGTAAATACAAGAGGGGTTTTTCTATCTAGACAGGGATGGGGAGACATCCCCAGGGTCACCAGATCCTTCCCTTTATCCCATAGTGCGGCTTTGATTGAAACACCATGTGAATAATTTAGGGGTATTTTGCATCTTTTATACCTCTGAACTTCCACTAAAAGGGGTTTTGAGTTGCTGCTGCCGGCAAAATAGCGTCTGAAGGTGAAAAACCCCTCAATTTTGCATGAGCTAAAAGGGCTGTGAATGGGGAGTTGGGCTTTGCCTCTGAAGTCAGGTAGGTTTAACGCATGAATTTCATGAATTAACACGGGAGGAAAGCAGTGGCTCCCTGCTTTGGGGGTGAATCACTG
Source organism: Eulacestoma nigropectus (assembly GCA_013397775.1). Lineage (NCBI taxonomy): Eukaryota > Metazoa > Chordata > Aves > Passeriformes > Eulacestoma > Eulacestoma nigropectus. The sequence goes on along the minus strand of VZTE01001994.1, from coordinate 61,452 downwards.
CAGCTCACTGGGCTCGGGGGATCACTGCAGGTTTTGGCATCACTGCACCCAGGGTTGCAACCCTAACTTCTTGCCCCGTGTTACTGTCCCCCTTTCTTTTTTAATTGCAGCTCAGTTGCCGGCTTTCCCTCAGCATGGGGACGTTTTGGGTCAAATCATCCCATTTTCAGGCCTCCTCATTGGCTGAGGCTTTTAATAGTTTTGCTAGGAGGAGGCACAGCCTCATTAGTGGCTTGCCAGCAGGAACATGCCTGTATCCCCCTGCTTTTGGATGCTTGCAGAGGACTTTAATGGCACTGAACTGAAAGACAGGAGGTTTAGAAATCAGAAATTGTTCCCTGTGAGGGTGCTGAGGCCCTGGCACAGGGTGCCCAGAGAAGCTGTGGCTGCCCCATCCCTGGAGGTGTCCAAGACCGGGCTGGGCGGGGCTCGGAGCAACCTGGGACAGTGGAAGGGGTCCTTGCCGATCGCAAGGAATTGCAATGAATGATCTTTAAGATCCCTTCCAACCCAAACCATTCTGGGATTCTCTGATTCTCTGACTTTTCTTTTCAGGGCTGACTGCCTCCCAGGGCTGCATGAGCATCAACATGTGGGCTTGACAGGGTGTCTGTGTCAAGCTGCTGGAAAAGATTTTAAATTTCCGAATAATTTCCGCGAAACAAATGAATCTTCAGAAGGGCCTTTCCTCACAGTTGCTAAGCCATTTAATTTATCTGAGTCATTTACAATTTGTGATGGGCCTGTTAATAGCCTGATGCGGGGATCAACATCACTTAGACGAATAAGTCGTTTTCTTTCTTTCTTTCTTTTTTTCTTTTTCCTTTTCTTTTTTTTTTTTTTTTTTTTTTGTTTTTTTTTGGCCTTTTGGGTTTTAATTTCTTGCTGGATTTGCCCCCAGAGGCACAAAGCTGTTTGGAAAACGTCAGCTCTGTCTCCCCAGCCCCTTTGTCATGCTGGTGCAGCTCGGGCTGAAAGCGCAAACCGCAGCCCACCCATGGGGACGTGCTGCCCTGCTACTACTTAACTGCTTCAAAGTACCTGTCTGTGATATGAAACATGCCGTAAAACGAATATATTCCAGATGTCCCAGCAAATTCCCCTTAGCTCCGCAATCCACCTGAAGGCAGTCAACACAGCGAGGTTCCTTGGTCCCTGCTGCCTCACTCACTGCCAAAAGGAGCTCAATGGTGGCTCATTTGGGGTTGCAGTTTGGGAGGTGGCCATTACCAGACCAGGGCAATGCCCCCAGGTCCTGCTCCATGCAGTGTGGGGTGAAGACTTCAGCCACTGATGTCCCAGGGGATGATTGCCCTCCATGGGATTGGGGAAGATGGCATTTGCATCCTTAGGTGTGGGGGGGTCTTTGTCCTGCAGGGGATTTCTCTCTCCTTGGAAGTTCTCCATTCTTGGAGGATCTCCATCCTTGGAGTCTGCAGAATCTCCATCCTCAGGGTCGTGAGGGTCCTTGGGTTTTGAGGATCTACATCATCAGGGTTGGTGGATCCCCGTAGTCAGGGTTAGGAGCTCTATCCTTGAAGTTTGTGAGTCTCCATCCTTTGGTTTTGGAGATCTGCATTTGCAGGGTTGGGAGATCCCCTTCCTTGTGGCTGGGCGAATTCCCAACCTTGGGGTTAGGTGGATTCTTCCTTGTGTTTTGTGGAGCTCCACCCATGAGGCTTCAGCATCTTCACCTTCAGAGCTGGGAGTGTATCTCCATCTTTGGGATATGGGGATCTTCTTCCTTGGGTTTGGAGGAGAATCTTCATCCTTGGGGCTGGCAGATACATCTAGGGTTGGCAGACCTCCATCCTTGAAGGTTCTCCATCTTCAGGGTTGGGCAATCTCCACCCATGTCTGTCCATGGGGGGAGGACCTCTGTCCTCCCTCCTGGATGAAGCCACGACCCACAAGCTCCTACAATACCACAACACCCACATTGCTCAGGGGCTATGGGGGGCCTTTAGCCAGGCTTATACCCTTGGACAGCCGCCGTTTTGGGATGATTGGAACCTCTGTGAGCAGAGCAGGTTCCCAACCTTCCGGCCAGCTCAGCAAATATGACCTTAATTATTTAAAAGCTTCATAGAGAACGCGTTGGGATGTGTGTTTGCTGTTGAATTGGGTATTTCCGGGAGACACAGCCAATAATTTCCTTGGTATGCTCTGTATAGGTCCTGGTTGGCTGGGAGGACCATGGAAAAGCTGGAATAACAACCATGTAGAAGGCAATGAAGTAGGTACCAAAGCTAAAATTACTATTCAGCGCTAATACGTTGCATGGCACTAATTAATTTTTAAACAGCCTCGCTGGGGACCTCATTGCTAAAACATGATGTTTTCTTCTCCGGAACTATAACTGTTAACTGCAAACAAAGCAGAAGAAAGTCAGGAAGGATGAGGAACCGCAAGTCCATTAGACGGCATCCGAGTTGCCTGCTCTGATGGCCGAATCTGATGGCCACTGTGCCTGGGGGGATGCTCTATTACACCCCTCTGAAGGGATTTTTTTGGGCTGGTCAGTCAAATCCAGCTTCCTGGGAGTGCAGAAGTGTTGTCTGAGCTGCAAGCATGCTGGGAGGAAAGGGAAAACTATTTTTGATTCTGCTTTCACCTGTCTCACTTTACCCGAGCGTGGCTTTCCCTGAATATTTTTAACTGTATTTTATTACTGGTCTCACAAGCCTCAAACTGGGGGATTGTTGTCATTGCACTCACTCACATGTAAGTTATTTAATTCAGTCTTTGTGAGTGTTGAGAAAAGACTTTCCTCAACATTGTCATTGCTGCTGACATCTAGATCAACACCCAAATATATTTATTTGACATTTCCCATTTCCAATTAATCTGTGAAATATTCCTCCTAAAATGGGCTGAGCTGGTAATGCTTTATCTTCCATTTAATGTTTAATTATTCTTTAATTATTTGCACACTTTTCTCATCACCACTTTGAGTCCACCTATGAATTCCAGCCTTTTAAGTTTCATCATCTCGAAAAGAAGGGAAATACAGCAGGCTTCTGCTAAGTTTATTAAAAAAAATTTACCAAGTTCACTAGTTTTACTTACACCTCTCTGTTTACATTCTTTATTTTAAAATTAGGAAATGTGGTGGGTTGGGGCAATTTTTTTTTCATGTTCTCTGTGTCTGATGGTACCAAGATCTGGCCTGAGCCAGGCTGAGTGTAAAAAATGACAAATGCACCATTGAAATGGTGGTTTTTTGCTGTTGGAGAGAGGCTTTGCTGTGTGCCAGTAGCAGCCCTGGGGTCACGGAGGGCTGCGACCGAGGGGAGCACAGGACCCCCCCAGACGGGGCGATTTCTGTTTCCATATGGAAAAGGGATGTGGCATCTGGTTTCACTCCCAGCAGCTGGCAGCTTGAAGCCTGTGTTTCGCATGGTGTGGAGTAAAGAGAAAATAAAGTGTCGAATTGTTTGGCATTATCAAGGATTTCTGCTCCCCAGGACTCCTGCATAAAGAGATGGAAATTTTAGCTGCTGGAGCCAAGAAACACACAGAAGTATATGAATTTATTACATTTTATCTCATTCCCTTGCAAACAGCGCTGGAAATGTCAAAAGATCATCTATTGTTTCATCGTTTAGAAAGAATTTTTGTTTTCTAGTTGTAATTTCCTTGATGCCTGGCTGTGGGGAAGGAAGAGAAATTGGAGCAGGAGCTGGCAGGGCTGCGGCAGGTTGAACATGCAGGTTTGTCTGGCCATGGAGCTACATGCATTTAAATTTCTCACATCCCAGGTTTTTAATTTAACAAATGTAATTAAGGCTGGGGTAGGTACTCGGATTATTCATTTACTCCAGATGGAAAAAATTAAATTGAATGCAAATTCCGTAATCAGACATGAAGTTGAGGATGTCGGACGTGATGGGGAAGTGTCAGCACATTAATCGGACCGCTTTCCCTAAACAGCACCCAAATCTAAGAGCCAGGGATTATTTGAATAATTGAGGTGGCATTTGATAAGATATCTGATTGCTGATATCTCCTTAAGACGGAGCCCTAATTGTAATTCTCCATCAAGAAGGATTAATGTGCGCAACAGAATGCGCTGGGAATAGTGTGGTGTCAGACTCCCTCCCTCGAGTTTTGGTTTTTTATCAAGGGCTGCCATGCCCAGGGAAGGTGCCAAAGTGATTTATCGCTTCTCCTGTTACTTTATCCGAGTGCCAGGAGGTCGTCAGGTAGCACAGCTCGGCACGGGGGATCTGGGCATCCAAGGCTGCCTGAGTCCCACAGTCCCAGAGTTGGGTCTGTATTTTGGAGGTGCCTCCCATCGCTGGAGAAGATGCATCATTGCATCTTAATGTCCCTTCTTTGTGTCTTCAGGGCATGGTTAGACCCCTTTTTCTCTGGAAAAAGGAGACAAAATGCAGACAAACTATCCCAGCTTCAGCAGAAGACCGTGTTGGAGGACCATGACTCCATCCACGACCCCAGTTATCTGATGCTCTTGGAAATCTGCTGGGGGCTGATGGACATTGACTCCCAACTCAGTCTTGGCAGGGGTAGTGTCGTGGTTTAGGAATGGTATCCCCAGTTTAGTGCTTCTGCTGAGACTCTGCAAACCACGCTGCCACTCACTTGATCCCCTTTCCTCTCCCCTTCTCCTCCTGGAGAAGAGAATTGGAGGCATGAAAGGCAAAGATCATCATCAAAAAGATGGGTTGAGATAAGAACAATTTACTGGAAACAGGAATTAGAAAAGAAAACAAACAGTAACAGTAACAATATTAATAACAAAAGTGTACGAAAAAAGAGTGATTCACATAAAAAAATGCTCACCTTGAAGCTGGAGCTGCTCCCTTCAGATGGGAAGAGAGTCCCTTTCCTGCCCCTCCCCCCAAAATGATGTGAAGTGGTATAGAATAACCAGGTCCTGGCCATGACCCCTCCCAGCTACTGCAAAAATTAACCCTCTCCTGGCTGGAACCAGGACAGGTAGCAAGAGGAGTTTCCACTCAATCTGGCAGCAGACACTTGGTCATAATCATAGAAATCTTTTCTTGTGGAGTCTGTTTCACTGTCAGCACCCTTGGCTCCTCTTAAAACCAGGCATGGAAGTGTGGGGAGAGAGGAGTGGACTTTTCTCCATGAATCCCACACCCTGAGTGAGCTTAGAAAGGATTTAAATTGCTAAAATGACAAAAAAAAATTTGATATATCCATGTTGAAGATCCAGTCTTGTAAACAAATCATCATCATGGTCTTTCCTTCTCCTTTCCTCTACCTAGCAGCAAATGATAAAAAGAAAAGGGAAAAAGATGAAAGAGGGCAAAGGGATAAAGCTTGAAAGAGTTTGCTGATGGGTTTTTTTGGTTTATTTGAGAGCTTGAATATTTTGAAACAAACTGTAAAGGGAAATTTTTCCCTGTGAGGGTGGTGAGGCCCTGACACAGGTTGCCCCATCCCTGGAAGTGTCCAAGGTCAGGTTGGACGGTGCTTAGAGCAACCTGGGATAGTGGGAGGTGTCCCTGCCCATAGCAGGGGGTTGGAACAAGATGAATTTTAAGGTCCCTTCCAACCCAAACCATTCTGGGATTCTCTGATTCTATGTAATAAAAAAAAAAGAGGCGTTGGGGAGAAAATAATCCTTAGCCCTTCTGCAGTCAGCGGTTTGCCCAGCAGTGATGAGGATATGTTATATTCTTCCTGTCTCTAAAGTAAAACGAAATGCAGAGATTTTTCATTTTTTCCCTTTGTCCTACAATCCCACCTCCTCCTGTGGCCGTGTGCCGGTGGCCACCCCCCGGTAGATTGCCAAGCTCTGGACGGGGAGGAGGGGGGCATTCACAACCAGAAAGGTGCTATTTCCCCTCAAAAAACCCAAACAAACCAAACCCC
>VZTE01001994.1:33064-54042 GCA_013397775.1 Eulacestoma nigropectus | reverse complement strand
AAAAAAAAAAAAAAAAAGGAAAAGGGAAAAAACCGCACAAGCCACCCTGCATTAAAATTGATGTGTTATTAATCCCACTGTTCCAGACCTCATGGGTACCGAATTTTCCTCCGTCTCGCCCGAGGCCGAACAGTGTGGTGCTGCTTCTGCAGGGCACTTTGCCTTTCCATTATTTATCAGCGCAGTGTAGAGAGGCCGCTTTTGTTCCCTGGGTCCAGATGTGTTCACATGTGCACGGCTGGGGTGGGGATGTCCAATACTTCTCTACATGCCCTGTTTGGATAATGTGAGTCACCTACAGCAGGCCTCCACCAATGGGCTTGTCTCTCCCAACCATGTTTTGCCTCAAAGCAGCTTTGCTTTTGCAGAAATACAGAAATATTTGGGTGTATGGGCATGTCTCAAATCTTTGACTCTCTCTGAGAAAGGCTGGGGTTTGTGCATCGCCAGTTTTACTTCTGAAAAGAAAATACCATATTCCTCTTTGCCCCTTTGAGCATCCCCAACACCTGGCCCCAGCCCTTATCCAGAGGCTGGAGATGCTGCAGAAGTTGCACTGTGAGAGGGAAAACCCAACACACCAAAGGTTTTTGTCACAAAAGTCCTCATGGCAGATAGCAGCAGGTGTTGCGAAGGTATTTGGAGAGTCACGATCATCCCTTGGAGCTCCTTAAAGGGTTAACTGCAATTTGAGCTTTGATTTCTGCATTTATACCATTTTTCCAAGTACAGGGTTTCTTTGGTTGTCCCCATGGGTGTGGAGTTTGGGGCCAGTAGAGCTTGCTGCTGGGCATAGCGTGAGGTATAAAAATAATTCAACAAAACCCAGCATAATTGAGGATTTCACCATTTGTGGTTTCTCCCTAAGTCAGAAGAGCTGGCATTAAATTTGTTAAAATGTGATAGCCACAATTAAACAGCATTGGCATGATGAAGCATCATGGCCTGCTGACGTTGGAGGAAACAAAGTGACATGCCGGGAAAAGCCTTCTTGCTTTAAAATCCTACACTTTTTGCAGAAATCCTGAATTTTGTTTTACTAAATGTCAGCTTTATTAGCATTCCCTTACCCTTCATTAAATCTTTATTAACAGGGATGCCCTTGGCTTTTTGCAGTCAGGGTACAGGCTGACGTCCCAGGATACTGGGCTCCCATCTCTGCTGTTGGATGCTATTCAGGTCAACTAGATCAGGATTTAGGGCATTTGGGGGGATTGATGACTTGTCAGAAATGGTGTCTCATTTATGACCCTTGGGCAGCTGCTGAACACAACCACGAGCACCTGGGACACCATGGATCTTGCTGCCTTGCATTGCCTGTGGTGGAGCATCTTGAAGGAGGCATCTCCTCCATTCCCTTTCGCATTGGGAGGACTTCAAAGGCCTTTGCTAAACTTCAAAGGATGCCTTTTGAAGTTGCTAAAAGTGTGTGCCAGCTCAAAAATGCTACTTTCTCTCTGCGCAAGAGTGTTCAGGGAGATGTCCCTGGTGGGGTTGGCTCTTGGTGTTCTTCTTGATGGGGACAAAAATGGCATCATTTCTGCAAAAGTTGCAAATGTTTTTGCCCTACATGCGTGCAGCATCCAAGACCTCAGGCCTGACCACCTCCAAGGATGAAAATCAGTCTACCAGTCTATCAGAGCTCTTTTAAGTGACAGAGCCTTATTTCTGCCTCTTTTCCTCCAGTCCTCACGTTTTGTTCACACAGCAAGCCCAGATGACAAAAGTCTTTCCTGTGGGATGGAAAAAAGTCTTTACAGGGATGAAGGACGCGTGCAAAACATGAGCTTTCATCATGATGCCAGGACAAATCCAATGACAATCAAGTCCCAGATTCTCAATATGTATTTGGCATCAGCCCATTCATGCTCCTCCAAGGCATGAGCATTAATTCTTTACCATAAATAACCTTAATATTTCACCTGCTGTTGTGGCGGAAGGGTTTTGGACTCAGGCCCTTCTGAGCACTTAGTGTAACCCAGATTAGGTCTCTAAATCTCTCGGCAGGACCTACACTGGCCTGAGAAGTCAAGAAGCACCTTTCGCCAAGTTTTCCATGTTTGGGGGTTTCTGCCCTGGCATGACCCAGTTCTTTCCATATCTCTCCTTGGGCAATGACCTTAGGCCAGGTTTCCAGAAATGGCACTTCCTATGCAAGCTTCCCCATATGACTCCTTTGGACCCATGTTCCTGGCCGAGATGATGGACGCCTGCTGTGAAGGCACAAAGCTGCAGGTGTTGTTATTGCTAGGGGTTTGGGATGGAATCAAAACCGGGGGAAACCGTTTTCATGGATCTCCTATCTGGCCTCACTACACGAGACATAGCTCTCTGCTGGTGATGTATAGCAGAGGTGCATCCCTCAGGTGTGTCGTGGGCATCTGAGGAGCTCTCTGGAGGTGCTGTGCGTGTTGGTAGGTGTATCCTGTATACTGGGCATGTGAGGAGCTCTCTGGAGGTGCTGTGCATGTTGGTAGGTGTCTCAGATGTATATTGGTCATCTGAGAAGCTCTCTGGAGGTGCTGTGCATGTTGGTAGGTGTCTCAGATGTATATTGGTCATCTGAGGAGCTCTCTGGAGGTGCTGTGCATGTTGGTAGGTATCTCAGATGTATATTGGTCATCTGAGAAGCTCTCTGGAGGTGCTGTGCGTGTTGGTAGGTGTATCAGATGTATATTGGTCATCTGAGGAGCTCTTTGGAGGTGCTGTGTAACTAGAGGTGCATGTATCAGCTGTACATTCAAATCAGCCGTTCAGCACACCGAGGTGTACATACATCTGTATGTATTGGACATATATCAGCAATCTGAGGAGCTCGGGAGCAGGTTATATGTACCAGGGTAGGTATAAGGGATGTGCATTGAAATCTGAGGAGCTCTCTGGAGGTGACATGTATCAAGGGACATATGTCAGAGCTCTGAGGAGCTCCCTGAAGGTGATGTGTGCCGTGTCAGATGTATTGGATGCGTAACAGAGATTTGAGGAGCTCCAGCCAGGTGCCATATATCAGAGATGTATATGTCAGGTGTACGTTGGTGAGGAGCTGTCGAGGGTTGGTTTGATATCAAGGTGATACATCAGTGGTAGACTGAAGATCGGAGGAGCTTGGCAGAGGTTGTGTGCATCAAGGGACATATATTGGACTATATATATATGATATAAGGGATTTATATTGGAGATCTGAGGAGCTCTCTGCCAGGAGATATATATCAAGGTAGGTATATCAGACATATATTGGAGATCTCAGGTGATGTTTATAGACATAGAGGTAATATCTGGAGGTGATGTATACCGAGGGACATTCATCAGATGGATACTGAAGATCTGAGGGGCTCACTAGAGGTGATATATATGGAGAGATCTGGTGAATTTTATCTCTTGTATTCCTTTTTTTGCAATCAAACACAGAACACCCCTGTGTCAGTAGCTGTGCTGGTCCTTGCTCAGCCCATCTTCATTTTTCCACTGAAACTGCTGAGATGGCCTAGAAATCCCAGTCCCATAAAGGCCAGATTCTTGGTAGTTGCAAAATCATCTCTAACATATGGATGGACTTCTCCTTATTAAATAGTGTCTGGGAGCTCCCCATTTCTGAGGTGGTGGCTGTTCCCTAGTTCACTCTGTCTGAGCCCAAGTATAAAAACACATTTACACTCAAGCAAAGATTATAATTAACCAGGGAAGTGGCAACTTCCAACATGAAATGGGGGCACAGCCAACAGCAGTGCTATTTCATTCCTTTTTCCCTTTTTTCTCCTTTTCAGACCTAGATTGTACCAGTAACCCTCAGTGTGATCCCGTGACGAGCTTTCGCCACTGACCAGGAGTTGAAAAGGACAGGAGAGGACTACGTCGACCTCCATCCTCTGTGGACAGACCAACAACAAGCACACCTTCATTTTCTGGACATATCTCGGTTCGACCTCTAAAAATCTGATTTATTTTTTGTTGTTTTTTGGAGATGTTCAAACCTGCTGGGGAAAAATCCTGATCTAGCTCAGACATCAGTCCTGCTTTCATCTCCAGGGGATATTCCCACCTACGTTTTCCTTGATTCCTCCTATTTTCCCCATCAACCTTCAAAAAAACTGCATTAAGAGCGGGCTTGCCCACCATGGCTTCACTGACACTGCCAGAATACCTTTCCTAGTGCAGACCTTCATCCTTTGCTTAATATTTCACTTTCTCATTTCATCATTTTCTCTCAATATTCAAATATTTCATGTTTGCTTTCCCAGGTTGTGATCCCTATCCAGTTTTTGGGGCAGTGGGAGGACGCTTCCAGGGCAGTGGCTCCCTGAGCACCCCCTAACAGTAAGGCTGCTTTGCTTTGTATTAATTAAGCAATTATATGTAATAATTGTGCAATTATGTACATTAATTGAGCAGGATGTGGTGAGTCATGACCTTGGTGTGGCTCTATTTGGAGGAATTTCTGCTGTTTTCTGTTGCATTTAAATTGTATCAACTCTTCTCTAAATGCAATGAGCATTTCAGGGGAGAATTACACCTTTTTTTTTTTTTTTTAAGAAATCAGTCTGTGCAGGGAGTCTTGTTTTAAAGCTCAAGTGTTGATAACATATTGTTAAGAGCCCTACAAGGCATAAGCAGCCTGGAGGAAAACACAGATATATTTTTGTGAAAATACTCTGAAATATGGGCTGTTATCACTGCAAAATTTTGGCACAGCCGGCAGCAGGGTGCAGAGAAATGGTCACCAACTAAAAATAAACAAAATGCAGAGCCTAAAATAAGATATACATGAAACCAAGGGTTTCACAGTCGTTTAGTCAACCCCGATCACTAAAATTAGGGCTTGACAGAGTGAAAAATGTGCTTGATCCGTGCCAAAACCAGGGCACCCGTCAGGTGATGCAGAAAATAAAACCCTGTTGGCTACAACTTCCCTCCTATAGGAGCAAAGAGAAATCTTTGGTCACTGAAAATGCGAGTGGCACCTTCAATTTGTGTAAATATTCTGCAAAAGTGCCTCGTTTCTTCTTAAAATGGTTTTATTAGCGTGGGGACTTCTCAGGGAAAAACCCAAAACCTTCATTTGGCCCATGGCACAGCAGAGCATCTTTTCTTTGAGTCTTTCCTTTTGAGTCTTTCCTTTTGAGTATTGCCTCCTCTGAAAGTCCCTTTTAGTAAGAAGCAGCCAATAAGGGGAGGATTATTTCCTCCAGGCTGCCCTTGAAGCCCTGATTCCTGCTGGTGACCTTGCTTCAGCCAAAACAAAAAACACGATGAAGGAAGTGATGAGTATCTCCTTAGTCTGATAAAGGTACAGGTCGGGTTCACTTTGAAATTACTTTTCTGGTGAGTGTGGGGGGAATTGGGGTCACTACAATGACCACTTTTTGGGGAGATCCTCCCTGACTTGATGCCCTGTTTCCAATCTGTATTTCCAAGTGAGCTGCCCAGTACTTGCACGAAAGGACTCGGTACCCTGCCATGTATTTTGTGTGTGTTGGGTTGTTCTCTTTGGAGGAGCTGTGGAGAACATGAGCATGTGTCTGTGGAGGACGCAAGTGCAACCTGGCCTGGAAATATCTCCAGCAAGGCGACCAAACCTGAACTCAGCAAATTGTGCCAGCAAGGTCCAGACACCTTCCTTTCAAGGCACAGAAAGATGTGGTGGTGGGTGTCCACCTAATTACCTTCTGGAGCACTAGGCTGGCATCGCTCTAAGCGGTTAATGATAGAAATTACCTCTCCTGAAGGCTTCTGAGAAACAACTTGGTTTCCCTTGGCTTTCTCCACTGTATGTTGGTCCCCTCAATTTCCAGGCGCCAAACTATTTCCGCTTTCCTCCTCCTGAAGTCCCTATGACCACAAGATGCACCTCCGAGGCCAGGACATACCTTTTGTCGTTGTGCAAAACAAGTTGTGAAAAAAATTTGGCATATCTGTCTCACACCATGAACACTTTTCAGTCCTTTTTTGACCCCAATTTCCTCATCGTATTGAGTTCAGACCAGGCTGAGATTTACTCCCAGCTACCGTAAAAAATTCACTCTGTCCTGGTTGAAACCAGGACATTGGTGAAGGACTGCAGCTGTCAGTTTGGAATGGAAAGACTTGAATGATGGCTAAATTTTTGCAGAGCAAGACAGTTTTGAGCATGTTTCTTGTCAGCTACACATCCTCAAGCAACAGCTCTGATGTCACCTTTGGTCTTGGGACAGAAGTTTTGTAAAATTCACAAATCTTAGAGTTTTCCATCACCTCGTTCACCTCAGACCCACACTTAAACCTCTTCTTCCAGCTCATGTCTCCAAAACTTGTCAAATTTTTTGCCACTGCCTTTTTTTGTCCTCTGAGAAGGTATTTTTAACCTGGCAGGGACCTTGGGGGTGGAGCCTTCAATACCATCTGTCATAGTATCCTCTGCACAAATGTCCGGCCCACAGCTGGATAACCATGTTTGAGCAGCTGGATCACGGGTCGGGCCCAAAGGGTTATCGTGAATGAGGTGACATCAGACTTGCAGCCTGTCACTAGTGGGGTTCTACAGGGCTCCATCCTCCACCCTGTGCACTTCAACATCTGCGTAAATGACCTGGACACAGGACTGGAAGGGACATTAAGCAAGTTTGCAGATGATACAAAACTGGGACGAGCTGTTGACTCCCTTGAAGGCAGGGAGGCCCTGCAAAGAGACCTTGACGAATTAGAGAACTGGGCCATCACCATGAAATTCAACAAGGGAAAGTGCCGGATTCTGCATCTGGGATGGGGCAACCCTGGAAGTACAGACAGACAAAGGAATGAGATGCTGGAAAGCAGCGCTGCGGAAAGAGACCTCGAGGTTCTGGTTGATGGAAAGTTGAATTTGAGTCAGCAGTGTCCTGGCAGCCAGGAGGGACATTCTTGTTTCAGGGGACTTCAGGCCCAGCATCGCCAGCTGGGTGAGGGAAGGGATTGCTCTGCTCTTCTCTGCACAGGGGTGGCTTCACCTGCAGTCCTGTGGGCAGTTTTTGGGCACCACAGCATGAGAACGATATGGGACTGTTAGAGACCATCCAAGGGAAGGCAACAAAGATGGTGAAGGGTCTTGAGGGGAAGCTGCATGAGGAGCGGCTGAGGACACTTGGTTTGTTCAGCCTGAGGAGACTGAGGGGAGACTCATCACAGTCTACAGCTTCCTCGTGAGGGGAAGAGGAGGGGCAAACACTGATCTCTGCTCTGCGGTGCCCAGTGGCAGGACCCAAAGGAATGGCCTGAAGTTGTGTCAGGGGAGGGCTTAGGTTGGATATTAAAGAAAGGTTCTTCACCCAGAGGGTGCTTGGGCACTGACCAGGCCCCCCAGGGCAGTGGTCATGGCCCCAAGGCTATCAGAGCTCACGAAGCGTTTGGACAATACTCTCAGGCATGTGGTGTGGCCCTTGGAGATGGTGCTGTGCAGGGCCAGAAGCCGAACTCGATCCTTGTGGATCCGTTCCAGCTCAGATTATTTTGTGATTCTATGACCTTCTCATTGCCGGTGTGGGTTTGAGGTTTGGTGTTTGCATGATGGAAATGTGGGTGCTCAGTGATTCCTGACTCATGGAATTAGGAGGTTGCGATGGGAAATGAAGAGCACAAGCCAAGGTTTGAAAGCATAGGGCAAGACTTCAGACTTTGGACATAAATTATTCAGAGGTGATTGCTCTCAGAGAAGAACTGTTGGAAAATTCTTCTGCTCCCTATTTTTTACAAGGGAACCAGAAAATTTTTTTTTGACATTTCATGCCCAGCAAAAGGAAGTTTCTGCATTTTTGGGGTTCCTCAGCTACACTTCACTTCAAAGCTTTTTGATTTGCTGAAAAAAATCACAACTTGCTCTTTTGGGAACTTTTCTTGGGCAGAGGGCTGGCTTGCACAAAATTCAAGTATTCTCAGGTTACTTTGAAGAAGCTTCTTTGATGTTTCCCTGTACCAGTTTGTTTTGGAAGGTGCTTTAATGGTCTTCCCCTATAAAAATAACACTTTAAAATGTACGTAGGTATCTCAGCTCTCCACTTAAAAAAATGAGCAAAGTTGTTTAATGCTGCCGTTCAAGGTACATTAACCTTGTCTACTAAAGCTCTGACTGGCTCTTGCAGGTTTTATTCTCGTGTTTATGTTGCAGAGATATCCCTGGAGCCTTTCAGAGATGGGTATCTTTGGAAAGGAGAGAAATATTTAGCAGTAATTGTTGTTCTCAACAGAAATCCACTGAAGCAGCTCCATCCTTTCTATGGAGCTGAAGTTGGGAAGAGGATTGGGAAATATTAAATAAGTAAATACAAATAACAAATAAATACTTGTAAATATTAAACAAATAAATAAAAATATTAAATACCTGGATGAAAATATTAACTAAATAAATGCTCCTTTTCCTGGTGCTCAGGGGCCCATCCAGTGACATTCCAAACCAGTGTTTGGCAAGAGTTTTTTTGGTGTTGTCCAACGTGGTGTTTCCCTCTCCCTTTCATCCCAGTGCTTATGTATTGACCAACTGCTTTTTTAGGAAAAAAATAGAAAAGGGATTTGCTCTGGTCTAGAGTTTATTCTACAGAAATATCAAATCACTATCTGCTTTAACCCACGCTTGTAGCAGAAACACAGACTCAATTTTTCCTTTTTTTACCAGGCAATAACCAATAATGGGATGCTGGGAAGGGTACAAAGGTCAGCATTTAGTAAATCCAGTGTCTTGGCCAAGAGCAAAAGATGCTCCCAGGGCAAGAAAACCTCCTGGGATTGGATTGAGGAAATTTGGCTACCATATATTCTTAAAAAAAATTAAAACTATTTGGTGGCACAATGGTACCTCTTGCACAAATGTTCCTGATCTCCCCAGATGAGGTGTTACATGAGTCTATTTGGAAGCAACCTTGAACATGGAGGAATGGCCAAGAACGGCTAATGTCTTGAAAAATTGGATTTTTTTCTGGTTTTGACCATTTAATAGCATTTGCTTTATTTTTAATAAGCTCAGGGTGGCATAAGAGACTTCCTTTAATGGTGTGGAAACCAGATGTTCATCTTTCAGGGCAATGCATGAATTTTGGTAAAAACAAGCAAAAAACGTGAAGATTTGTGGATAGAAATGAGACATTCAAGAACAGAGGGTCACTCTTAATTTGCTTTATGGCCAAGCAAGAGTTGGCATCAGCCGCCAAGAGCGAGCCTGTCCTGGCGGTTCCGTGTGAGATGTATCGTCCTCTGGAGGACCCTGTCCCTCCCTCCTCTGCTATATTTCTTCATTTTAACTTAGCTGAATGCATATATCATAAACTTCAGCCTGCACAAGCCCTCTGTGAAGATGGTGACATAAAAAACTCGCAGCCTGCTGTGGAGAGAGCGTGACTGACACGGTGGCATTGCAAATCTCACAGCATCCCCTCTTCAGAAAAAACCCCTTTAGAAAAGGCAATCTTCCCTTAGTACAGAAAAGTACCTTCCATGGCTGGAAAAAAACATCCTCAAGTATCTCTAATAATTTTGATGCTTCAGGTGGAGAAGAAGAAATGCCTGAAAAGTTGGTTTTCTGATTTCTCGTGTTGTATCCTCCATTATCAAATGCACGTTTTGCTGTGGGGCAGAAGCTCTTCTCAATGAGCTAGAAAAAGTGATCCCCATTTCCCCATTGGTTCAGAAACAAGAATCGTGCTTTACAGATTGAATATTAACATTTTTCTTTGAAAACGGTGATGTAGAGTCCATGAAAGGAATTTTTAAATTTTAGGGGTTTTTTTTTGCATTCAGCCCTAATTCTAACTAGCCCTAACCATTCTAATATGGGTTTACGGCTGTTTTATTAATCAAGGAGGTCATATTCACCTGGAGGGTGGTGGGTGGCTGACAATACTTTGGTTTTTTAAGTGTTTTAAGGCATCAGTGACCACAGGGAAAAAAATCCCCAACTTTTCAACTTAGTGTTTAATTATTTTTACTTGAAAAAGGATGTAATATATTGCTGGTAAAAAACCCTATAAATCTGAGAGTCTTTTAGATAGGCACGAGCTCTTCAGGAAATACATTTCCAACGTAATGGCAACATTTCAGTGATAGCTGAAATAATTTTATTTCATAAGGAAATTTAGGATACTTTGATCTCAAGTCGCTGCCAAAATGTGAAGTACTGCTGCTTCCGGAAATGAAAGAGCCTTTATGGGTTTTATTGCTCACCATTTCTTTCTTCTGTGCAAATCCCACAGGAGTTGGCTGCAATTCCTGCCCTCCTTGATCTCCAGATCCCCAGAATTCACTCTTCACCCAAGATTTGAACATTACCTTGAGGTGGGCTGAAAGGAGTTGGCAGGGGTTTGGTGATGCTCTGCTCCTGCCGATATCTGGATGCCCACAGTCAAGAGCTCACGCAGACAAATTAATTTAAGAAGTGGGGGAAAGAAAGAAAAAAGAGGGGATTTATGTATAAAACAAAAATTACAAAAAAAGAGAAAGGGTTAATGCCCATAATAGCAGCTTTCAACCCTTGCCTGTGTTGGCTGCCGATAAATCCATGGGGCTGACAGCTTTGCACTGTTATCCTGAGATTCATGGCTGGGGGCTCCCACGTGAAACACCTGTCCAGCTTTTCCTGTGGGCACCAGACGCTTTCCTGGATATTTATGGTGCCTGAGTGCATTTGTTTCCCCCAAGATAAATACACTGCTATTGGCAACAGCTGTCTCCCACTTTTATCCTCTTTTTTTTTTTTCCCCCACCTTTGGCTGTGAGTCCTATTCACCAAACAAATCAACACCCACGAACCTCAATGAACGGCTTGATTTGAGCAGCTTAGATATCATTCAGCAATTAAATCGGGCTCTGGGCTGCCACCTTCTGGGAATAGACTCACCCAAAAAGCTCACACCCCACAGAAAATTGCCACGTGCTGGTTGTAGGATCACTCCTGGCAGGAACAATAGATGCCAAGCAGGGTATTTTTACCAAAATAGCAATGTCTTTTTCTTTTAGCTTCCCACCCAGATGTCCGGACTGTCACAATGCTAAATTCTGCTTTTCCCCAGCTGCAGCTGTTTCTGGTGGGGAGGTTTTTCCCTTGGTGTTACCCCCCGAGGACACGGATATTTGTGTGCCTGCAGCTGTGAGCTGAGTTTTGACATTGGACATCAAAGATTTTAAGCTGTGAGTTCACTCAGGAGCAGATAATTTTGCCTCCTGCTATTTTGCTGTTGGGAGGAAAAAGATGAAAAGCATCATTTTAATCCCATAAATGCAATATCCTCGCTGCTAGAGGTCTGTGTCATGCAAGAACCCTGATCTACCTTCACAATGCACAGGATTTTGGGTGTGATTTCTCAGTACTCGGTTCATGGGTTGTCCATATTTGTGCAAAGTATAAGAAAGAATAACCTCATTTATTCATGCAAAATAAGTAAGAGTTGTTGGCGCTCATCCCGTGCACGCAGCACTTGGCTTTCCATCCGGATATGGTGAATTTGTGAACTTCGTGCCTGGTAAAGTCTGAAGCCTCAAGAAGATCAGGATATTGCACCTCTTCCCCAAACAACCGTGGGCCTCATAGAGAGGACTTTGTAAATTTTTCACGAAGATTCCCAAATGTGCCTCGGTTTTGACTGAGCTCATCAGTGCCCCTATTCCTCTTCCTTGCACCTTCCTCCCTGTCACCATTTCATGGTGAAAGCCATGCTGACACTATTTTTTGGTTATGTTCCCTCCCAATGTCAGGAGACTTTACATAACTTTCTGCATTTCTTCATGGGGTGGTGCCACGGCTCTTGTCCAGATGAGAAGCCAGTGCATCCATGGGCATCACAACAGGGAGATCCCTTGGAGAGATGTCGTCTCACAAAAAGGAGGCATGGCAAGAAGAAATGCACTTTTGGAGAGTCCAGGAAGACTTTCTGGGTGACTTTGTGAGTTGGTCCAAAACAGCTCTGAGCCACAGAGAGGACAGGACAGAGTTTTTTTGAGAATTTAGCCAAGATTATTGGCTTTTCTTCTAAAGCAACCACACAGCTGCCGTGATATGGTGGGAGAGGAGGTATTTTCAGGGCTAGGAATTGCTTTTGGGTCACATCTGCCACCAGGTCTGTCGCTGGGGACTTCTCCCAGCCAAGTGCTCCACTACAGATTTGTCTCTTCCTCTTTTTTCTCCATCTCCTTTGGACCTGAAGATACCAAAAAATTAGTTTGTTTTCCTGCTAGATAACTCTTCATTTTCAGAAAGCAGCAACTTCCAGAGAGGCTGAGGGCAGCATGAGGACTGTCTCCTCGGTTTATGGGGTGTGCAAAATCCAGGTTTGCTCCCTGGTTCAAATCAAACAAGAGTTTCCACATTTCTGTGCATTCAGTCACCGTGGGGTCAGTCACCTCAACGTAGGAGTCAGCTGGGTTGGACAGCACAACACAGGGGTTAAAGATGTTGGTGAATCCCCACACTGGATTCTCAATGTCCCTTCTGAACTGAGCATGCAGTGCTTGAGGATGCGACTCCGTGGTGGCCAAAGGCAGAGATACATCATTTTGGGAGGGTTTAGTGTATAATTTAAGGAAGTGGCAAGTTTTGCAGTTATGATTCATCTTTCTGCTTCCAAAAAAGAGGGATAACTGGAAAGGGGATGGAAATCCCCATTTAGGCACCATGCTTAGGCATGAGGGGTGGAAGGAAAATGCCCTGGGGTGCACCAGGGTTCACAAGGAAGAAAACATAATGAGTTTCACTGATAGCAGTCATCATCCCCAAGAGCTGTCCCTTTGCCTGGCTGCTCTCCAGTGAAGATCTCCCTGCCTGTGGCCTGCTTCTCTTCACCTCTGATTCATTCCTTATCCAAAATCACAAATCTCAAAAAATTATCTAATTGTGATAATGGTCATCATATCATCTTGAGTTTCTTCCAGGGACTGTGTGGTAGAGTGCAGTGCTTGTGTGAGGAATGTCACCTCTCCTTTCTGTCTTTTTTCTTTCTTCCCTTTCTGTGGGATTTTTCTGGGGGATAGAGATCCCTTGTAATCCAGCAGCTCCATCTCCTGCCCGCAGGTTCTCGATGTGACTCCCAAGCAGGATGCACCATGTCTCCCCGGCACCAGCTTTGACGATGATGGCCACCCAGACAGTGCCTCCTCCTCCCTACCAAGACACCCCACAGGTGAGTGCCCTCCAGACCCCTCGGGACCTCCAACTCCTGCATTAATTTCCTCGATTTCCTAAATAATGGCCTTTACAAAGTATTTCGCCCCAGAGCATTCATCTCAGAGACCGGCAAAATTAAAACCCTTCCTGTCAGTCTCCAAGATTGAAAGGTTTTGGGTAAAACTACGTTTTTTCTGCCTTTTTGTCTTACTTTGGGGTCTTTGGGTCTTCTTGGAAAGCTGACGTGGTGGCATGGTTGCTACCAGCAGGTTAATTAGCTGGAAAGATGAAACATTTGACTAAACCAGGACAGGTTTAGTCATAGGCATGGCCTTTGATTTATTTCAATGGCATTTTTTAATAACCTGTGGCAGGGAAGAAAAAAGATTTCGCCTCCAGTGGTGCTCTAAGTGGTCAAATAACTTTTCCAAGCATCGTTATGGAGTCAAGTTATTATAAGAAGAGGAGTTTGTCCAAGAGAAACTCTTCTGGAGCACCCCAGTGAGCTGGACTTCGGAGTTGAGGATGGGTTTTGGAGGTGGTCCTGCACCTTGAAGCCCATCCTGAGATTTTTTAGGAGTAGATTTGTATCACATTTCTGCTTTTTCAGCTACAGTGACTGAACAGGGGTGATCTGTATTGTGCACTGAGCCAGCTCCATGTTCAAAGCAGCTTTGTTTTTTCTGTTCATATGGAAGATTTGGAGTTTTTCCCCATTTGCTGCATCTCTCATCTGCAAAAGGAGAAAAAATCTCCCCTCCCAACAAAAACCACTAAAAACCCAAACCCCCAAGCCTGTCCTCTGCAAGCTAAAATAAATAAATTGACTTTTACACCCCCCCTCGAAGCCACCCGAGTCTTCTTTCTACTCATTTCCTTTGGTGGGAAAAGGTCACTTCTCACAAACGACACCTCGGTGGGGTTTTTATGGCTCCTCCAACTTCTGTGTCATCATTTACTCGCTTCGCTGCTCTGCTTCGAGTAGGGCTTTTTTTCCAAATTTTTTTTCCCTTTCTCACTTGCGCAGCGGGGAGCGGCGACACCGATTTAGTCCTAATGGGCAATTTAAGGGACTTTTAAAATAGCCGACATTTTCCGTAGCATCCTTTGGAGACATCCCCTCTACCTTCCCCACCCCTGTCCCTTCTCTGCCCCCTGTTTTAATACATTGAATTTTGGGGACCCTCAGGAGCATTGCTGACCAAATCCTTCCTTTTTTACCTTATCAAGGGGGTTGCTCAAGCGTTTCTGTTTAGTGGGTTTGGAGGAAAAGCTGCAGCCGAGAATTGATTTTTTTGACTCGTCTGTGACTGCTGTGAACTTTTCACCTGAAAATTTGGGATTTCTAGGGATTAGAAAAGCAAATTACACAAATTTCTTCTCCCCAAAGATGGGGAAGAAACGGGGAGGACTGGTGATAAATGAAAAAAATATTGATTATTAGGGCTACAATGAGCTCCTCCTCATCAAGGGAACCACTTTGGGGAGAAGAGTGCTAAAAAAGGGATTTGGGGAGCTTTGCATTCATGTTTTACAGCAGAGGCTGTGCAAGCTGTCAGCCTCACTGTCAGAAACATGCAGAAACAAACCAGAAATGATGGGGAAAGCTGCCTTTTGGAAGGAAAAAATGCTTCATTAATCACTGGAATCTGTTAAAGGAGTGTAACATGAAGCTTCTTTTACGCCAAGCACGGTCGCACTCCTTGAGCACTCTACCTGTTGAAAATTCAAGAGTCTGCATAAAAATCGGTTTTCCATAATGAATTAAAACAAAAAACTGAGGAAGAGTCTTCAGCCATTTCATTGGCAAAAAGAGGTTGTTTTAAAAATAGGTATTTTTAGCACCAAAAGTAGTGAAAGCAGCTTTGCCCTACCAAGAAATGCTTCTTAGGTGGTCACAGCAGGGACAAAAAAGGGAGAAAGGAGGATTTATTTATTTATTTGCTTATTCTAAAATTATATTTAAGAGAAACTGTTATTAAAAATTGGGTGGAGATGTTAATTTTTCATAAATTTCAGCACAGAAAGTGATAAGAAGCATCTTCCCCCTCCTCCTGAGTGGTTACAATAGGGACAAGAATGACAAACAAATAAAAAAATAAAAAAAAATATAAATAACTTTCTAAATATATTTTGAAAAAAATTTAAAAATTGGATGGGGAAGTTGATTTTTCATAATTTTCAACACAGAAAGCAATAACAGTATCTTCCCTCCTCCCCTCCTCCCCTAAAACATGTTTTTAGGTGGTTATAACAGGGGCAAAAATGAAAAATTATGAACATAGTTCTTTCTATCTTTTTAATTATAAAAATAATTTTGAAAAAGTCCCAGGTTAAAAATTGGGTGGAGGTGGTGATTTTTCAGTAGGAGCCACAAAACCCCCTCAGTTCCTGGTGTTCTCAGCAGGTTTTTGGGCTCAGAACTGCTGTTTTCAGCATGCGTGATGGCAGTGGAGGAATTTCCCAGCAAAACACTAAGGAATAGGATAAATGATGATTTAGGGGATTTGCTCTCTGGACTTGATGTCTTTGGCCATCGTCTTCAAATGAAATCTAAAGAAGGGGGATTATGGCATTGAAACCTGTGGGAAGCCCCCCTGGAGCCCAGAAGCAGCCAACAACAGCAGCAGCAGAGGATTTCCTTCCAAAAACATGGAAAACCCCAGAAATACCATCCCTGAACCCCCAAATGTGTGATACCCAAACCCTGAAATACCATCCCTGAACCCCCAAATGTGTAATACCCAAACCCTGAAATACCATCCCTGAACCCCCAAATGTGTAATACCCAATCCCAGAAATACCATCCCTGAACCCCAGAAATGTGTAATTTGTAAATTTGTCATTTGTAAATTGCATTTCTGAACCCCAAGCCAAAAACCATCACACACAGCTCCAGCAGCATGGAGCAAGCAGCACCTCAAAAATATCTGCTCTACCCAGGAGCTTGGCAAAAACACAGGGATTTTTAAATGGTTTTTTACTATTTATGTACTACTTTTAAAATTTCATTTTTGCTTTCTTTTTTAACCTTTTTTTTTTACTTTTTTTTTTTTTTTTACATCTTTAAAGCCTTTTGCTCTTTTTTGCATGTTCTACATTTAAAACGTATTTTTAAGGACATTTTTAACATAATTTAAAATTTTTTTAAACTTTTTAGCATTTTTTAATGTGTTTTCTACATTTTAAAGCATTTTAGTTTTTTACATAATTGCAAACATATTTTTTGCATTTTTCTCTATTTTAAATAAATTTTTAACATATTTATAAAACATTTTTAAATTTTTACATCTTTGAACATATTTGTAACATTTTAAAACTTTACTTTTCCAGTATATTTGTAAACACAT
Source organism: Eulacestoma nigropectus (assembly GCA_013397775.1). Classification (NCBI taxonomy): domain Eukaryota; kingdom Metazoa; phylum Chordata; class Aves; order Passeriformes; genus Eulacestoma; species Eulacestoma nigropectus. The sequence continues at coordinate 37,602 of VZTE01001994.1, read as the reverse complement.
TTTGAACATTTGAAACATATTTTAACAAACTTTTAACAGTTTACATAATTATTGTTTTCATTATAATTTTTTCTTCACTTTTTTGCTGCTTTTAAAACATAACTTTTTGTACTTTTTTATTTTCCTTTTTTGTTTACCTTTTTTTCCCCTCCTGCAACTATTTTTGGCCGTTTTCCAGGGGAAAAAAAAACCAAACCAAAACCCACCTGCATTTTTTATCAACGTTTACAACTTTTATACCCAAATATTTCCCCCTATTTTCCCACTACCAGGAACCTGCTGCCTTTTCCCTCCTTTCCTATCCCCACCTGCTCCCCTAAATGCCATTTTTGGCTCCGTATTTTCCTTCCTCCCTATTCAGCTGCAAATCCCCCCCATCCCAGCATCCTCTCACCTCTTTTCCATGGACTTGGAATTATTTTTACTTATTTTTATTCTTTTCTTTAGTCCAAGGTGAGGTAATGGCTTCGGAGCGGCCCCAAAGGAGGCTTTTTTTTTTGGGTAATAGCTCAATTAGTTGCAGACTTGGCTGGAAATAGTCAGCTTGGCAGGATGCAAAAAGGGCTTTGGAATCCTGGTAAATAAGTGTGATGAGGAGGGAGAAAAAAGGGAGAAGGTTGGGGGAAAAAGCCATTTTTCCCTGCATAAGTGTTATTTTCCATGGAGGTAATCGGGAGGAAGAAGGGGGAAAAGGGAAAGAGGATGAGGAGATATTCAGGACATGGCTGGAGCATCTCGAAATCTGCTGGCATTTTGGTTTTAAATGGAAAATTGGGGGGGAAAGAGAAATCCTGACTGCTGGGATCAGAAGGGGAAGCGAAGCCCAAGTTTCACTCATTTCTTTAGCACCAGGGCAGGAAGGAGGGACAGAAATGGAACCTGTTGGGAGAGTTGGAAATTAAATAGCGCCAAGTGAATTTGCAGGTGCCGGAGCCCAACTTTGGAGTTATGAACAATAAAGGAGATTGAAAAAAAAAAAAAAAAAGTGGAAAAAAAAGCGACAGCAAAAGGTCAGGCAGGAGATATTAAAGGCAAACATTTTAAAAGCAAAAGGTGTCATGATTTTGGTCCAGCTTGGGTTTACAAAGTTTTACATATTTGTGTGTAAATATACATATATGTACATTTGCATTAATTAATGACACAATAATTTGTGTAGATGAACATTTTTATATATTAATAATCACAAATCAATTTAGAGGCATATTAAATAAATAAAAAATACATATAAGCTCATTTCTATATAAACACAGAAATAAATATATAAGTGTATCAGACAAATAATATATATTATTTATGTCAAAACAGACAGGAAGAAACATTATATAGATCTAGATGATATATAATTATATATAGACACAGAAATAAGTATATTAGACAAATAAATAAATTATATATATAATATTTAGCAAGAGCCAGAGCTTCCTTTTGCTCCATGCCTCGAGGAAGAACTGAACATCTACCAGTAAAAATAGGCAAATACTAATTTTTTTACAAATTTTAACAGAGAAGCAGGCAAGCCAACCACTTTGCAATAGTTTTCCGCTGGGATTTTAGGCTAAAACCGCTGGATTTGGGGTGCTGCTGATGCATTTGAACCTCAATCGTTTCAAATTCTCCCTGAACTTTTTTTTAATGGAATCTTACGACAACGCAAAGCCCACGTTGGACCTGTCTGAAGGCTGACAGGAAGTCATTCAGAGTTTTTTTAATGGAGTTGATAGTTTTAAATGAAAACTGCCCCTGAACAGGTTTGACCCTGTTCCACAGGGTGGCAGCTTTGGGGTGATGCTGGAAGGATGCTCAGGGTTTTGCAGGAGCAATGGCACAGGCACATCTCCCATCTTAAAGATTTATATTTGCCTAAAATCGTTGCCATTTTTAAAACAAGCACAATGTTTGTGTCAGGATGATTTATTGCACAGCACATTCCCATGATGTCGGCAGCGTCGGGGCTAAAGTTGGGCGATTTGGGCATGGGCACCAAAAAAAGGTTTGATTTTTTTTGGCTGTCTTCTCACAGCTCCGAGATGACTCATTGCTGGGCTTGGTGAGCTGGAAGAGGCTCACCTAATTTTGGGATAAAATTGAAAATGACTGTGTCTAGACAGTAATACCTGCTTTGAAAAAACTCTTGGCAAACCACAGTGGTGCAGCTGATTTAATCTGGGACTCCTGTGAAACATCCCTTCCTAAATTACCCCACACAATAAAGATGGGGGGAATTTTTTCTGTGTTCTCCCCTGGTGAAAAGTGGAAAAAGTGGGGAAAAATGTGGTAAAAAACTAAGCCTCCTCTTTCCAGGCAAAGATAAAATGCACAAGTATGTTTTACCTCCCCCAAACCATCCTGCACAGAGCCCCAGCAGAGCGCTGCGTCCCGAACTTCCGAAATTCTGTGCAGAAGGCCGTAAAACTCGTCGGAAAAGTACGACAAACCCTATTTTTATTTTATTTTATATCCTTTTCTTCCTCTCTCCTTTATTCCCTGCCCTCCCCAGATGACAGCCACAGCCCAGCAGCCCACCAAAGCCCAGCCTGTGCATCTCACCACGCCAGCGGCGGCTGCCAACACCCCGGTGCCGGCTGCGGGCGGCGACCCCCAGGCGCAGCTGGAGGCCGACAAGAGGGCTGTCTACAGGTGATGCAAGATAATTGCATTCATTAATGCATTTTAATTAATGGTTTCGTTATTATAATGCAGGATTATTGCATCAATTCAGCGATGCATTAATTAATGCATTGGTTACTGGGTCGGCTCGTTGATGCATTCGTTATTATTATGCATTATTAATCTGCTATTCTTCTAATGCATTAATTAACACACAGGAAGGGGGGAATTAGCAATTAGCTCCTTTTTAGCAATAATAACCATTGATTATAATGCATGGTGATGGAGCTCCTTCATGGACTTTGTTCTGCAGCATCTCTGCCCCTTCAAAATACTGACCCTCAAGAAACCCCCCAAATTAACCTTTTTGGGGGGGCAAAGCCGTGTGATTTGGGGCTGAACAAGGAGTAAAGTCACACATTAACCTGAAATGTGCAGTTCGTGCATCTGTACAGGGTGTGGGCAGTGATGGGCAAGGGATGGATGGCCCCTCCAATCCCTTTTTTGTCAATTTGGGGATAATAATATATGAAATTGTAATATATGCAGTGGTATTATTGTATAACTGCTGTAAGTAATATTCTAATTATGTAAATAGTATAATTATATAAGTAATACATAATTATAAGAGTGATATGCGATCATTTACAATATTAGAACATATAGCAATGATGTAAGAGTAACAGTATTCTAATATAATCAGGATTAAAGTTTAAGGTTAAGGATTAACCTATCAATGACCAGGGCTGTGGGGGCTTGTGAACAAAAAATTTGCAGCTTGGACTTGAAGGAATTAAAATATTTGTACTCCAAATATTCAAGTATTACAAGGCTGAAAGGTCTGAAAAGGTGGATGAAAGTATGGAAGGAACTGACTCTTTCCCAGGAAAACACAAAGGATTATTCACTGCAGGTCTCCCAGTGATGGAAATCATTTCCTCAAAGAAAAAGAAGCCATTTGAGGACAAAAACATCTTCTTTTTGCCCTTCCCTAAGGAGTTATTCAGCATTTGTGGGATAAAGGGAAAAACACAAACCCCACCCTTGGAGTTTTCACAGCCTTAATTGGAAGGTCAAAGACATGCAAAAAGCACCTTATGGGAGGTATTTCCCCCCAGAAAAGTGAGGGGAAATTTGTTGTTGAGTTCCATGTGTGGGCTTACTGCCCAAACCTGGATGCTTATTTTTGGGTCCTAGCCAAAACAAGCCCACAAGTATCTTTTCATATAAAATAAATATATACTACTATATATTTATGTAATATATTATACATTTACATAAAATTAACCTTTTTTTGCTGAATATTCCCCTACCCAGTGGTTAAATTGGGTGGTGTAGATGTCAATAGGTATCAAATGCACGCAAGGATTTTCTCAGCTGTCCTAGGTCCATTTCCCTCCACCCAAAACAATGGATTTCTGTTAATTTTCAATAATTGCACCAAGGCAGAAGGCATCGGCTGTAAGTGTCAGTCGATCAAAATGGAGGGAAATTGCTGGGAAAATGTGATGGGAAATATAAAAACCGATGGACAAGTCACCCCGCCGGGTTTTGTGCCCTAGCAGGAGGTTTATCACCCGTTAAAAAAATAGAAAAAAGGGGGAAAAAATAAATCCTTCCCCGCCCTTCTTGGTGTGGGAGCAGCTTGGCAGGGACTGGACCAGCAGTGTCACTTCTCGTCTGCAATTTTCTCTCAGCTCAAGTGTTTCCTTGACTTTATGCAACAGCGGGGCTGGGACTTCCCAATGGATTTTGGACCAGAAAAGATGATGCTCCTGAAGGGAAATGATGCTTAAACAACCCAAGCACCACAGATTGGATTTCTCCAAGTGGGAAATGGCTGGATTTCTTTGCATTAACTTTGGTGGGGGGGGGTTTTGTGTGGTGGTTTTTTTTTTTTGGTTGGTTTTTTTTGTTTTGTTTTATTT
>VZTE01001994.1:259-25284 GCA_013397775.1 Eulacestoma nigropectus | reverse complement strand
TTTTTTGATTTTTTTTCCCCCCCTTTTTTTTTTTTTTTTTTTTTTTTTTTTTAAAGTGTTGATCTAATTAGAATGCATCGGTCAGGAAAAGTAATGAGGATTTAGTGTCTCACAAAGAGGTGGGGATCATATCAGAAAATTAGCACAAGTCTTTGGAAAATAATCAGGCCCATGGAGAGGTACCAAGCGCTTCTGATTCCTGGATACCCGGAGCTGCTGACGTTTTCCTTCTGGGCAAGACTTGAAAGTTGAGGAATTCAAGTGAGGATTTGGAGGCAGTTGCTAAATAAATGGGAACACACCCAGGAAAGACCCAACTGGAGGGGAAATGTTCGCTCAGCCACTAAGGGATTTTCAGCAATGGAGCTGAAATATTCACGGTGATGGACCATGAAAGAGCCACCATCTCATCTGGTCATGGGATGAGGATGATGTACTGGTGGCAATACAATGGCAAATAATTTCTGTGTCCAACTAAGTCATGTCAAGTGCCCAAGTACTTCAACTCATTGAGTATACTTGAGTTTGCACAGATAAGGCTTAAAAAAAAAGGGTGGGAATACTCTATATCTGTCAGTTGAGTTTTAGAGGCTAAGGATGCTCCAGAGAGTTGAAAAATCACAGGATCAGTGTTTAAAAAATGGCAAGTGGGATGATTTCTCTAATTATCGGCCTATTGGTTTCATGCTGAGGGGAGGTGCGAGAGCAAATGGGCCATTAATTTAGGATTTCAAAAAAATCTAAATAATGAAATGTAATTAGTATCAATGAAGGAGGTTTCTCAGCAAATAGGTTTTCTTAGAGTTTGGAGGGAGTGTCAATCATTTTGTGAGGAGATACACCAAGTTTGTCATGAAAGTGAAATATCTGAGTTTCTGGCAAAGTTTCTTACCACAGGACATGTTTAAAAAATTATGGATACACAATAAGAAGGATATCAACCAAAACTGGGAAAACAACCTCTGGACCTGTCAAAATGTCATGACAGGACAATCAGTGTTGGATTTCCCTGGTGTATCCAAAAAGGATGGTCTTTTGCCTGCTGTTGTTTCTGCTTTCTGAAATGGAAAATGCAAGAATTTTTGGAGATGAAAAATGCCTGAGATGATGGGAAGATGAAAGAACTCTCAAACAACGTATTTTGACTGAAATCTTCTCGTGTTGCCAGGTTGAGAGATGATTCCTGGTGTTGGCCAAGTTTGGTGACAAGTATGGGGTTTTCCCATGTGATGAGTCTTCCCTAAACCTTCATTACCTTACAGAGATTTTTGTACCCTGTTTTTTCCATTGCTTTCTCATTTTGTGCTGTGCTTTGTCTTGCGACTGAGTCATAGCCTCTTTGGTCCTGCAAGGCCACCAAGCAACTCCTCTTCTATTTTTGTTGGTCGCTTTTCACTTGGCTTCATTCCTCTACCTTGAGGCCTCATTGGGCTCTTTTTAGCCCCCTCCTTTTATTTAATGAATATTTTTTTAGCTTTTTCTGACCAGGATGGGAGAGGGGAGGTCCTTCTTTCCTGGTGGAGGGAGGAAGCCAATTTAATGCAACGCTTAACTTCAACTTTTCTTTGACATCAAAGGGGTCCTCACTGCTCTCCACTTGCAAGAAAAAACCAGTTGCAAAGCCAATCACATTGGGAACCACAGCGCTGCCAGGGACAGTTAAATTGAATCAAATTTTGTATTTTTCGGCTCTCATTTCAGATTGGCAGTGTTTAAATGGGCATTTTCAGGACAGCATTTCTTCTTCTTAAATTACTTCTCCACAGAATCACAGAATGGTGTGGGCTGGAAGGGACCTTAAGGCCCATCTTGTTCCAACACCCTGCCATGGGCAGGGACACCATCCACTAGCCCAGGTTGCTGGTGGCTGGAGGTGGACAGTTGTTTTGGTGGAAGTCAATGCAGTGCTTCTCTGTATAGATCTTAATTTATCCAAGTTTGCCCTGTGAACGAGCCTGGATTTCTCTGTTATTTAAAGCCAACTTTTTTCTCATCTCCATCCACCCATCCATTCACGAAGGAGCCTTATGAATCGTCTTACATGAGTTTGAGTTTGGCCAGCTCTTTCTTGGCAAACCCATGGGTTTCTTTTTTCTCTCCAACTAATCCCCATTTTCCCCAGCACAAGTAATTTTCAGAGTCAGGATGAGACAGATATTTTTACACATTGTGTACCATCCAAAAATGAATGTCTGTGTCATAAAGCACAAGGGGAAGGACAGCAGCTCAAGTAGCACTGAATTTCAGCACTTTCTTACATTTTGGCACTTGGACATTTGCCTTATTGTAAGAAAGGGGTTTTTTTGTGCAATGTCCCAGATCTTTTTCTTCATTAAAGCGACTTTTAATTTGGAGAAATCATGTTTTGCTATTGATCAGTGCCGACATGTGGGTCTGCAGAGACACCTAGTGATGCATTTTTTTGCACACTCAGGTTTCAAAATTGTCAAAAGCATTTCGACTTGAGGGTGGTGCATCACCAGCACAGGGTGCCCAGAGAAGCTGTGGCTGCCCCATCCCTGGAAGTGTCCAGGGTGAGGTTGGACAGGGCTTGGAACAACCTGGTCTGGTGGAAGGTGTCCCTGCCCATGGCAGGGGGGTGGAATGAGATGAGCTTTAAGGACCCCTCCAACCCAAACCGTTCTAGGATTCTATGAACTTCCTTGAGTCTCAAACTATAAAATATATAAAATATTTTCCACTGCAGCAGAACTGCTAAGCCTAATAGAATTTGGCTGACATTTGCAATCTGAGGCAATTGGTATGCAAAATATATTCTTTGAATCTTCTTGGAGATATCTCTCTATATTTATTTGAAGGCAGAGCCTCCACTTCCAGTGGGTCACTTTGGTTTCACTGTTCTGTTGGAGAAAGACCCTGAATTCCTTTAATATCTCTTTCTAATAATTACCAATATTCTGCCTTTTTGGACACCAGTGAGATGATGTTTTGGGAGAGTTCTCCTTTACATCACAGAAACAAAGGCAATTTTTTTCATCAAAAAATACTGTTGAAAACGGCTTTGACCACTGTATCTGGAAACAGCAGTTTCTTGTTCCCATTTTCTGATATTCCAAATTGCTTCTTCCCAATGCACTTCCAAAAATGGTCTGGATGCCCTTCTTTAGGAAGAATCATGGAAAGACAAGGCAGGGGAGGAAAACTAGAGGTCTTCAAGCTGCTCCAAACTTCTGGTTGCAGCTGGCCATATCTGGCTGCTTTTTGGCATTCTCCTGGACTGCACTTGGTTCTTATGAATATTTTCACTGTGTTTGTTTGCTGGATGCTTTGCAAGGGCAAAATCCAAGAGCGTGCAAAAGAGTGTGATTTTTGCTCTCTGTATCCTGAGAAATACTCATTTCTCAAACTGAAAACCACATCCCCCAGAAGACTGGAGGTGGGGAAGGAATACTAAAAAAAAGTACAAGTATTTTACGGTCATATTTGCATTTTTAAAATTAATTCAGCTATGGAAAGGAATGTCTGGGAAGCGAATGAAAAATTCACAGCAATTGCAGCAAAATTTCCAGATGACAAAAATAACGAAAGTAACTTGTGGCAGAGGCATTGGGTCCAGCATTCTGGACTTGGCACCACAGGAGGGGAAAGTGCCACAAGGGGGTTTTAGTAGCAAAAGCATGAAATTTATTGAGAATGATGGCACGGGCAAAGCAGTGGTGATTGATGGGGGAAAAGTTGCATGAGTGTGATGGGGAGAAGGAGAAAAAAGGAACAGACCTCAGGTTCCCCCCCCTCAGCAACAGGAAATGCATTGGTGAGGACACACAGTACCCCAGCTCCCCATGGAACAGCACAGCCACGTCTTGATGGAACATGAACTGATTTGGTGCATTCAGAGTCCCACCTCTGTAGTTCTATCACCTGGAGAAAGGGAGCTGCAGCTTTTTCCACCCTGATCACATCTGCATGGTTGCCTTTTCCAGTGTCATTGCACATCACTAATCCAGGGAAATTCTCTTTTCTTAACCCAAATAATAGGATTCTTGAAGAAATGCATCAAAATGTAGGAAAAATGAATAAAAAGGTGAAACCCCCCCCCCCCTTTATTGACATTATGTTCAACACTTGAGAACCAGCTGGACACCAGGGAAGTGATGCAGAATGGGAAAGTCAGTAGAAAAGGGAGAAAAAAATCTGCAGTTTCATTTCCATTCCACTTGGGTAAACTAGAGAGATACAGTTATCTTGGGCTTATTTTAAAATGATAATTTTATCAGTATTACCAATATTATTTGCAAAATCCTGCCCATGTGGCAGCTTGGGGTACATTGCCCATATTCCCCCCAATAGCCTCAAGTGTGGCACTCCTCCCTTCCCAAAATGTCACATTAAATACTCAAATAGTAATTTAAGTATTAAAATAAATAATCAAGTAATCATCCAATTTGGAGTCTTTTGGTGATTGCTCCAGAGATGGGCCTTAAAGTAAAATTACGGCTTTTGGCTAAAAAAGTGCCCCTTTTTTCAAGAAATTGGCTTAAAGCTGCAAGGAATGATATCAATGGTGTTATATTATTAACTTCATTATTTTACTCTTATTTAGGCAAAGGGAAACCCTGGTGCTCACCCTGAATTTTAGCAAAGGCTGCATCATCCAAAAAAAAAATATTTCCCAAAAAAAGGGAAATATTTAGAAAGAAAAAGATTAAAGAAATTCCTTTTGGTCCCTCATGATCTTTTTCTTCCCTTTCTTTTTTTTTTTAATGGAAAAGAATGACTGCACAAAGAAAGCAAGTTTGGGGAGGTTGCTAAGTGGGAGCTCTGCAGAGCATAAATCCTTGTTTTTCCATCTTTCCTTGCAATTGCAACAAACTGAAAAATCGTGTTTTCTGCAACGGGGCAAATTTATTGTAGGGGCAAAAAATAAAACTTTCGTGCTCCCGCATGTTAAAATTCATGGGTTCGTTATTTTCTTTTCTGCAGGAGATGCTGCAGAGCTCTCCAGCAGCGCTGCCGCCGGCGTCGAACCCCCCGCCAGGCATCGTGGTGCCCGCGGCCACGCTGCCACCGGGCAACCTGGCCATGAGCACTGGCAGCAGCTCGCCCGCTGTGCCAGGTAAGGACCACGGGGGAGGTGGTGGGCAGCTGGAAATCTGGGGGTTGTGGTACCCCCACGTGTCTTTTTTTCCATAGGTGGAGCCTTGTACCAGCCCGTGACAATGGTGACGTCACAGGGCCAGGTCCTCGCCCAAGCCATCACCCCTGGTGCCCTGCAGATCCCCAATGCCCAGGTAAGGCCTTCCCGCCTCAGATTTCCGTTTGAGCCAAAACTTTGCACTGCAGCAGGCAGAATCCCCCCATTTCTCCATAAATTCAACCCTTGGAGTATCTTGAATTTTTAATTAGCAGGAAACGTTGATCAAACCCATCTGCCAGGTGCCTTTGGGGTACCTAACAAATTATAGCAATGACCTAAGTAGTTATAACAATGCTTATATTATTGTTTTAAAATATTACAACATATAATAATACTACTACAGCTATAATACATGATATTATTTTGTGCAATATCTAACAATATCTGTTATTTGTAATGCATGATAGAACATATTCCATTTTATTCTATATGCTTTATTATATAGTGTTGTACATATTGTGTATTCTATATTAATTGTTTATTATATATAGGATGGGGTAGGATAGGATAGGATAGGATAGGATAGGATAGGATAGGATAGGATAGGACAGATATTATTGCTGATATATTATAGATCTGGGGTCACTGGCATTGCCTGTCCAGTACATCAATCATAGCACTTGTGGGAAAGGCTCATTTTCAGGTCTTCCTTTCTGAATTTGGGGATATTTTTCAGACATTTGCTCTGGTTTTATTATTTTTTTTTCTGACATTGCAATGAGTTATGCAATGATCCCTGCGTTCTTGCAGCAAGGCAGTGCTTTGGAGCAGAACTGGATTTATTAGCACAACTTGTCCATGAGCTCTTCACAACCCCTATTCCCCAGAAATTTGGAAAAAAACCCCCATCAATTTCTGTTACACTGCTTCCCGAGGGCAGAGCAGCAAAAATTCACCCTCATTATTTCTGAAATGCCCCAATTTTAATTGCAGGAGCCTCTTATAAAACAATCAATAAACAGCATTTTGGAAAGGGGTGGCACCTCCCTGGCAGGTTTTTTTGCCTGTGCAATGCTTAAAAAATTTCTTTCTATAATATCTCTCCATTACCAGTTTAAATCTTTCAGCAAAACCCTCTGTGGTGGGAAAAACATGCGCACAGGGAATATTGGGGCAGGGAGAGAGCCTGGACAAGCACCTTCTGATGCTCTTCCTGTGCCACCGGCATGATTTATTCAGCTGGAGCCCAGGGGAATCACAGGGACCTGCTGGCCTGATGTTTAATTCATCCAGGAGAAGTGTTTTGATGAAGACTTGGGGAAAAAAAATCCCTTTTTAACTCAAGTGCTTAGATTTCAGTTTGGTTCCTGAATCCTCATTAAAACTTCTCTTGCAGCAAGATGCTTCTTTTTAATTTCTGGGTGGGGGGGGAAAGCAAATTTTGGCTCCATGGGCATCTTCCTCCTTGTGGTAGAAATCAGCTGGGCGAGGAATGTGGGTTTGAAAGGGGTTAGTGAGTGGCAGGGTTTTAACTTTCAGTTGAGAAAATTATCTTTTTATGAGGTCTGGGGTTTTTTTTCTTTATTTTTTCAGGTAAAAGTGTTCTCCTTCTAAACCACACATTGAAATTGGTCATGGCGTCATCACCACAGTCCCCAACAGTGCCATTACCCCTTGCAAAGCATTGACAAAAAAATAGAGATAAAAGATACAGATCCTGGGAGAAAATCTGCCTTTATGCAGATTCGGTGGAGCAGGAATTGGGTTTTGGATGCTCCTATAAGTGCCAGGTTTTTTGCACTCATCCCACTCCCATTTTGGGTGGGTTTTGCTCATTTTTTGGGTTACCCATCACCATTTTCAACCAATACTCTCCCCATTCCTTTCCTCTGACAGGTGAACCTGGATCTCACCTCCCTCCTTGATGGTGAGGACAAGAAGTCCAAGAACAAACGGGGCGTCCTGCCCAAACATGCCACCAACATCATGCGCTCATGGCTCTTCCAGCATCTCATGGTGAGCACCACAGCCACCAAAACACCCTGCAAGCCGGGCAAAAAAAAGGACAAAAAGTCCAGAAATCCTCAAATCCAGGTGGTGGTTTGTCTGAATTTGTATCTGGAGGTGCAAAGTGGCTTGTATTTTGGGAGTATTTTGAGAATGACCATTGTCACTGCAGGTGGGCAAAATACTCTGTTAAGGCAAGAAGAAGCCAACGAATCTAGAAGGGGACTCATGTTTTTTTGCAGATGGATAATTGAGCATTTTTTTGCAGTTAACAGCTCCAAAATACCCTTTTCTAGCAAGCTGGAATGTGAGAGCTGCCTCCCAGGTAGGGTAGCACATCAGCAATCAGTCAAAACGCAGAATTGCAAAATCACCCCGTTTTGGGGGATTGGAGATGGAAGGTAGAGGGAGCTTAGATGCAAACTGGATATTTTCATGCATGAAGAGTTCTCTCTCATCAGCAGGGCTGGGAGAAGGGCAAAAAGCCAAAAATCCCACATTTTTTCCTGCATAATTCAGCCAAGAAATCACTTGGAAACTGGTTGCAAAAACTTGCTCTCCAGGAAGACGGAGTGGTGGGAGATCCCCAAGGCATCGGTAACGCAGAAGGCAACAGCTCCAAGGAGCAACCTGTGGAAAAATCAGCCAGGACATGAAGCAGCAGCAGGTTGGGAACTTCCCAGCCTTTTTTTTTTCATGGGAAATTCTGGACTTTTTGCAATGAGGACAGGAGCGTTGCTGGGCTGCGATCCCTGGCTGTGTCATGCATCTCCCGTGTTTCCGGAGGGCACAACTGCAGATTTGCAGGCACAAAAAGGACTTAGAAGACCAGAAATTGCAAAGCAATTTTCTGCCAGGTGCCAGGAGAGCCCCATAGTGGAGGATTTCCAAAATGGAATTGAAAAACTAAAATAAATTCTTCTGCTTCTGCTGGATGGCTGGAATGTTGCTCTCAGCCTGGTCCTCATGGTCAGAAGAAACTTGGGCTTCCCCATGAGATTTCTCCATTCTGGTGTAGTTTCTAACCAAAAATGCTCATCATTTTATTGGAAGTTTTGGAGCACCAGCAGGAAGAAAGAATGCTGGAAATAATATACCAAAAAAGGGATATTTCTGCCAAAAAAAAGTGCCATTTTTAACCACTGAGGCCCCAGTGGGAAGTGAGTCTCCAGTGTGCGTTGACTCGGGGTGGTTTTGTCAAGGAAATCACACTGTTTTGGGGGCTAACAGCTGGAAACCAAGTCGTGGTAATTGTCACTGGCTTGGGGCTCCAAAACATGATGTGTGGGGCTGGTTTGATAATAATTTCATTTCTGGGATTGGAAAAGAGCATTTTAGCACAGTTGGAAGGAGGTTGCTGAAGCTTTGAGTGCTGGTGGTCTCCCAGTGCAGATGTTCTGGGGTGTTTTATTGATGCCTCTATAGGCATTGTGAGTCACGGTGGGTTTTGAAGCCCAAATCCCACGTTTACCAACAACCATCACTGGAAAATTGCTAGAATTAAAAAAAACCACCAAAACCACTTTCCTTCAAGGAAGAGTGTTTGATGGAAAGCCTTGGAAAAGCCCTAAGGGCATCCAGAGAAATCTTGATGCTCTTGGATGCCACCCTTCAATCTTGCATTCTGCAAATGCAAGAAGCCACCAAATTTAGGGTGGGAAAATGAAAAAAAAAAAAAAAAAGGCAGATTCTTATTATTTTTTACTCAGGGATGACATCTTGCATGCAGGGATGTAATTTTGCCACCCCATCTCTCTTTTTTTCCAGCACCCCTACCCCACAGAGGATGAGAAGAGGCAAATCGCTGCCCAAACCAACCTGACCCTCTTGCAAGTCAACAACTGGTGAGCAGATATTGGTGGCCCACGCAGTCATATGGCTGGCTTTAGGAATTTTTTCACCCTATTTTGGTGCTGTGTAATGCTTTTTGGGGGGGTAAGTTGGGTGGTTAAGGCTGATTCTTGGGGTGTCCTGCTTAGGGCCAGGAGCTGGACTCAATGATCCTGATGAGTCCTCCCAACTCAGCATATTCTGTGATTTTATGACTCTGATTCCTGGGAGATGAGCTTGGTTGTGTTTAATGCTGGCACCGGTTTGCAAGGTCTCAGTGCCCTCTCCTGGTAAATCCAATGCGTAGCATTCTCCCACTCAGCTGGAAAAATTAATGCAGACCTATAATGTGCCACAGGCAAATAAAATTTAAAAAGCAGCTTTTTGAACCATGAAGCTGCTTTCTTAAAGTATTATCGTTATATTGCAACTCACTGATTTGCTATAATGTCTGTTGTTTTAACTCAGAATTGGTGTAACAGCTCTTAGTCATTCCAGTGTTTTCTCTTTTCCATGGAAAGGTTCATAAATGCCCGGCGGCGCATCCTGCAGCCGATGCTCGATGCCAGCAACCCGGATCCAGCCCCCAAAGCCAAGAAAATCAAATCTCAGCACCGGCCCACGCAGCGGTTCTGGCCCAACTCCATCGCCGCCGGGGTCCTGCAGCAGCAGGGCGGCAATTCAGGGACGAATCCTGATGGTAAGGACGAACCCCAGTGGCCCCTGCCCTTCCAGGATGGAGTGGCCATGCACTAAATCATGGCCTTAAGTGGTAATTTCTAGAGCCCTTTATTGTGCTGTGGGGTAACACCTGAGGTGGCCCATGCAAGAAGGTCCTTCCAGTTGGCCATCACAAGGCGCTGGCGATGGGGCACTCCCATCCCTCCAGCACAGGAACAGCCCTCAATGACCACCCACTATGGGGCACGGCTTGGGATATCTCCTGAGGAGCTGGGGAGGGGAGGGGAGGGGAGGGGAGATGAGACATGACAAGATGAGGATGAGATAGAGATGAGACAAAATGGGAAGAGAGAAGATGAAGAGAAAAAACAGATGATGGAAATTAAGAGAAGAATAGAGATGATGAAGATCAGATGACAGATGAGATAAAGTGGGAAGATAGATGATGAATAGAGAATAGATGAGGAAAACAAAGAGAGAAGATGAAGAGAAGGTGAAGAGAGCAGAAAAGAACATGTACTAGACGAGACGAAGACAATGAAAGGTAGGACTTGAGAGAAGATGAAGAGAAGATCTGCCCAACCAACTTGGGCATCTACTGGCTCAGAAGTAAGGTTTCTTGTCATTTAATGATGCATTAGCTAGAAAAATTAAGGACTGAACCTTGGGGAGTGACTGGAGCACCCTATGGGGTGCTCTCCAAGCTTTTCACTTGAGTAATACTTGGTTCATGTACTTCTTTTGTCCTTTTTGTATTAGCTGGGGAGTCCTTATTTCTGTACTTTTTTAATTCCAGGCTCGCTCAGCATGGACAACCTCCAACCCCTCTCATCAGCCACTGCCACCATGGCCATGCAGCAGGCTATGCTGGCAGCCCATGACGACTCCCTTGATGGCACCGAGGAAGAGGAGGAGGATGAGGAGGACGAGGACGAGATGGAGGAGGAGGAGGAAGAGGAGGAAGAGCTGGAGGAAGAGCCTGGTGGCCTCCCAGCAGCACCTGGCGCTGACCTTGGTTTGGACCACAGTGACTCACTGGAATAGCTCCTCCTGCACCCTCCCAAATCATTGACAGCACCAGATACAAAATTCCCCCCCAAAATGCAAAAAAAAAAAGGCAAGAAGAAGAAATTAGTGAGAAAAAAGCAAACTGGCGGCGCTGGCAGAGGCCCCGGCTGCCCACGAGAGCGTGGGGACCACCGTGTCAGCTCGTGGAAGTGAAGGACACGCGTTTACAAGGCACATATTGTGGCCAGATTAATCTTTTATTTCAGGTTTTATTCTTCTTTTTCCCTTCATTTTTTGGTAAGCAAAAGCATTTTTAGGGAAAGTTGTTTTCCCCACATGACGCTCGGATGCTGTTGGGCAAAGGCGGGTTTTCACCGTGGGCCACTGCGTCTGTCCCTTGGATTTCTTGGTGCAAAGAAAAGCCAAACCAACCCCAGGACGTGATGCTTTTTGGATTTTTCCCCCAGAAAGGTCATTCACAGGCATATAGACTGGCATGGAGGGGGAGAAAAATAATCAGCGAGTGCAAATTCTGCTATATCTGAGGAGGGTTTGGTGCTCGACTCATTGGATTGCCCAAACCTCCCAACTTTGGCCCTGATGCTGCGGCTGTTTGGTGACTCTGGACACAACTTTCTGGAAAAGGGAGGAAATTCCTCCAAATCCTTTAATTTATGTGCTAAAACCTCTGCTGAAGCTGGAAAAAAAAACAATTCACCCCATTCTCGTCCTTAAGGGCCGAGACTGGACGCAGAGTTGGGGCAAAGGCTGCCGAGAGTAAAACTTTTCCAAGGCATTTTGGTACAGAGTTAGTTAAAAATGGGGGAAAAATTGGTTTTAAAAATGTAAGATTTCACCCAAAATTGAATGGCGATCCCCAAGACTCGCCTGGGTGGAAGGAAACGCAGTATTGTTGCTTGAAAGATGTTTTCTCCCTGGTATTGTCCCTCCACATGGGCAAACGGTGGAGCTTTAGCCCCATGGGGGAGGGCAACTGCCAAAAACCCTGTATTTTGGGTTTTTTTATTTTAAATGCTAGCAAAAGGGTGTATTTCGCCTTAAAATGTGGCATGGGAGGAAATGCAAAAGCAAACCAGGGCAAAAATAAAGGAATTGTCTTCTGCAGGTTCCTGCTCTAAATGTGAGATTCTAGGAGAAGGATAATTTTCTTGGTGGCTTTTTGCCCGTATTGTCCTTTTTTTTTCCTGGCTCTTGAAGAGTTGATAAAAGAACCCAAACAAGAGCTGGGATAAAAAACACAAGTGATGCAATGGGCAGAAATGCCTATTTTTGGATACTGATCTGGCGTGAATGTAATCTGTAATTTCATAAAGGATTCATTGTAATTTAGTATTAATTCCTGGCCATTTATTATAAAGTGCTACAAGATGAGGGGTCGCACCTGTATTTTCTTGGCAGCTTCTTCCTTTGAATGGAGAAGACCCAAAATGCAGGAATAACCCCCCCAAAATGGGAAAAACTCCCCTCAAATAGGTGATTTACCCCCAAAAAGGGTGAATGGACCCAAACTGGTAATAGAGTGATGTGGAGAAAATTAGATTTATACTTCCAAAAGTGATGGTCCACCAAAAATGAAAATTTTCCCCCTCAAATAAGCTCCAATGGGATTTTGCCCACAAATGAATGATACACCCCCCAAACCAGTGATGTGCACCCCAAAATGAGCTGTGTTCTCCAAAAATGACTGATTCTCCCCCTAGATCAGTGATGCTTCCCCGAAGTGTTACACACAACCCCAAAATGGGTGATGCTCACCCCACAATGAGTTACGGTCTCCAGAAATGAGGGACGCTCCTCAGAATCAAATGATGACCCAAAAGGGGCTAATCTCTCCCTGAAACGAGTGATTCTCCCCCAAAATGGGTGCTCACCTCAAAATGAGTTGTACTCTCCAAAAATTCTCCCCCAAAATGAGTGACATGCCCCCAAAAAGGATGCTGTCCCAAACTGGTGGTCCTTCTGGAAATGTGGCTCTCCTCAAAATAAGTGACTTCTCCCAAAATGACTGAATTTGCCCCAAAATGAGCAACACACTCCAAAAACGAGCAACAACCTCCAAATTAGGCACTCTTCTCCAAAATGAGTGACAAACCCCAAAACAGAGCAATTCTCCCCCAAATGGAAGTGACGGAAGCCCTCCTGTACCTAATAAGCCATTCTTAATAATGGTTGATTTTCTGGGGGAAAAAAGGTGATATTCGCACAATTTTTAGCAAAAACTCGGGCCACAGAAGAGCAAAAAAATGGGAAAAATCCCTGAGAACAGAATTTACATCTGAATTTTGCCCCTCCGATAGTGGCAGCTGCGGCTGCCTCTGAGCATCCAGCAGCTCATTAGCCAGAAGTTTGTGGTTTTTATAGATCCCAGAATAATCGTGAGCACTGCAGCTAAGTCTGGGTTGGGATTTTTTGCTTAAAAATGGCATTTTCCCATCAAAAAGTTGCAAAACACCGCCACGAGCAGGGGGGACACAGACACTGGACACCAGTTGCCTAATTAACGTAAGGAATTCTTTATTCCCAGCTGTGCAAAGGGGGAAGTGCAGGGTGGGGCAGCCGCGGGTGGGTGACCCTTTTTCCTTGGGTTTGGCCCCATTTTGGAGGCGCCGGGGTGGGAGTGTGAGGGCAGCACCGCGTCAGGTCGGGCAGAGCACTGCAGAGAGAGAGAGAGAGGGGCCTGGGGGGCACTGATGACACTCGAGGCACGAGCGTGTACAGGGATACACTGGGATGCACAAATGTGTGTGGGGATGTACTGGGGAAGCATGGGGATGCACTGGGATGCGGGAGGATGCAGGAGGATGCACTATGATCCATGAGCATACACAGGGATGCACAGGGATGTACAGGGATGCAGAAGGATCGACGAGGATGCACAGGGATGTACAGGGATGCAGAAGGATCGACGAGGATGCACAGGGATGTACAGGGATGCAGAAGGATCGACGAGGATGCACAGGGATGTACAGGGATGCAGAAGGATCGACGAGGATGCACAGGGATGTACAGGGATGCAGAAGGATCGACGAGGATGCACAGGGATGTACAGGGATGCAGAAGGATCGACGAGGATGCACAGGGATGTACAGGGATGCAGAAGGATCGACGAGGATGCACAGGGATGTACAGGGATGCAGAAGGATCGACGAGGATGCACAGGGATGTACAGGGATGCAGAAGGATCCACGAGGATGCTCAGGGATGTACAAGGATGCAGGAGGAGGCACTGGGATGCAGGAGGATGCAGGAAGAGGATGCACTATGATCCATGAGCATACACAGGGATGCACAGGGATGTACAGGGATGCAGAAGGATCCACGAGGATGCACAGGGATGTACAAGGATGCAGGAGGATGCACTATGATCCATGAGGATGCCCAAGTGTGCACGAGAATGCACAAGAATGCACATGCAATGCTGCACGAGGGTGCACGGTGACACCCAGGCTGGCACTGCGCTGCACGTGGGCAGACAGTGGTGCCCAAGGGTGCCCGGAGGTTGGTGCCCAAGGGTGCCCGGGGGTTGGTGCCCAAGGGTGCCTGGGGGTCGTTTAAGGGCACACGAGCGTGCACAGGGACACCCAGGCGTGCACAAGGGTGCACGAGTGTGCTCCACGTGCACAAGGGTTCAGGGGCAGAAAGGCTGCACGAGTGTGAACCAGGCACCTGGGCACACAAGGGCTGCACGAGGCTGCACACAGGATGCAGGAGGAACATGGAAGGGATGCACAAGGAACGCACACACAACAGTGCATGGAAAGAGCGTGAAGGACACACAAGGTCTCAGGAGGATGCACAGGAGATGCACAGGAGGGGTGTGGGAGATGCACAGGGATGCACAAGGATGCCCAGGAGATGCAAGGAAGATGGATGGAGATGCCCAAGGGAGCAGCAGAGGAGGGGTGCCTGATGGGGTGTGAGGGGTGAGGGAGGGTGCACAGAGGGTGATGAGGCTGTGTGGATGGAGCAGATGGGCCCCAGGATGGGCAGGAAGCTGCACAGGGACCTCCAGAGGTGTGGCAGGACAGGAGACCTGTACAAAGAATGCCTGAGGGATGTGCAGGGGATGCACCCGGGATTCCTGAAGGAGGTGTGGAGGATGCACAAAGGAGGCACCCGGGATGCAGGATGGATGCAGGAGGAGTGACACAGGATGTGTCCGGGATTCTCTCAGGATGCATGGAGGGTGCACAGGAGAGGCAAAAGGGATGAACGAGGTTGCAAGAGGGATAGGCAAGGGATGCACAAAGGATGCAAGGGAGAGGCAGCAGGATGCAGAAGGGACCTGTGGTGGAGGCACAAGAGCTGCACAGAAGCTGCATGAAGGATGCACGAAGGGTGCACGGGGCAGGCAGGAGGGGAGCAGGTACCTTTGAGGATGTAATCCGTGAGCAGAGTGGGCACCTTCTCATTCCCCTCCTTCATGGCAAACAGGACTGTGAGGGGGAACGAAGCTGTGAGCTTGGCCCTGCTGCCCCCCAAATGCCCCTTTTCCCCCTCCAAACCAGCCCCACAGCTGCCATACAATTTCCCCATACAATTTATGCAGCAGGCCTGGGGACATCCAAAGAAAAAGGACTTTCATCCCCAATTAGCCCATCCGTGGCAATGCAGAATGGGTGATTTACCCCCAAATCAACACTGGTATAAGGAGCATAAACCAGGGGGAGGTGTTGGCTGCAAACCAGCTGTGCTGCAGTGATGCAAACCAGGGATTTTTCCCACCAAGTGGGTTTGTTGCAATGATAATGCAACGTGGGTGGTAGCACCTCAAATTGCCCATGCTGCAATGATGCAAGAAATCCCCCAAACTGGCTGTGCTGCAACGATACCCCAAACTGCAGCCACTGAGGCAAAGAAAATGTGCCTTTGTGTCCCCCAAAAATCTGATGCTGACCCAAAACAGCAGCTTGAATGAATACTCACTGTTGGTGAGCATCTGCAGGTCCTCAACGGAGGGTGGTGAGCCCTTCTTCTCGTAGGGAATCACCGTGTTCAGATACTGCAAAAACAAAAGCCACCCCCAAAACCACCCATATGGCACAAAACTGCCTGGGTTTTGCATTGCCTTGAGACAAATCACCCCAAATTTGTGCAAAAATAGAGTATTTCTGCGAAATTCCTGCAGTTGCATTTAATTTGCAGGTATTTTGGGGAGTACTGAACAAATTGGGTGCTGCAAACTCCACCCAAATCCATCCCTCCTCAGGGAGGACTTTTTGGTGTGAAAACAGGTAATGTTACCAAGAGGGATTAGCACGGTGTAGGGCATAGAGCAGCGTTGTAAAACTAAGAAACATTTTAAAAGGGGCTTGGGGGATGCAGGGGAATGGGGAGTTCACGAAGGAGGAGTGAAAAGAAACAGATTTGGGCAATTTTGTTCGGGAAAAAGGGCACCTGCTTCTCGTTGGTGGTAGGACCAAAAGTCTGGCGCAGGCTGGAGTGCAGGATGCTGGAGATGCCCTCCATGCTGAAGCGCTGGGGGGACACGTGTCACCCTGTCACCTCCCAGGGACAGTGACAACACCCGTGGCACCTCCCCTGGCGCCAACGTCCCCCACAGCTCCCTGACTCCCACATCCACACCCTGCCCATATCCCTGCTCCATATCCCTCCCATCACACCGCTCTGTACCCCCATCCCATTTCCCTTTATCCCCCTGCTCCAAGTCCCCTGTCCCACATCCCCCCAGCTCCTGCTCCATGACCCCTGTCCTGTGTCCTCCCCATCCCCAGTCCCACGCCCCTCTGCCCCACCCTGTCACTACTCCCATCCCATTTCATCTCAACCCTCATCCCCTTGCCCCCACGTCCCTCTGCCCCATCCTGTCCCCACATCCCCCATGCCCCCATTTCCTCCTTGCCCACCCGAGGCACCCCCATTCCTGCTCTCGTGGCCACCAGCTCCCCACCTTGCGGGGCATGTGGTTGCCGCGCTCGGAGCGCGCCCCTTGCAGGCTGAGCCCCTTGTCCCTGCGGCGGCGCCGGGCGGCCTCTCGCTGCTCGCGCTGCTCCCCCTGCACGGCCAGCAGCGCCCCGATGAACGCCGTCTTCACCTCCTTCTCGAAGGCCAGCTCGTCCCGCCGCGCCAGCTGCGCCACCAGCTCCGCCGAGAGCGCCCGGCTCGCCGCCTCCGCCCGGCCCGCCGCCGCCAGCAGCTCCCGCGCCGACAGCTGCCCCAGCCCTGCGCCGCGGCGGGTTAGAGACGGCTCGTGTCGAGGGGACATTCCACAACAGGGTGGGTTGGAAGGGACCTTAAAGCCCATCTCTTTCCACCTCCCTGCCATGGGCAACGACCCCTTCCACTATCCCAGGTGGCTCCAAGCCCCGTCCAACCCGGCCTTGGACACTTCCAGGGATGCAGCAGCCACAGCTGCTCTGGGAGCCTCGTGCCAGGGCCTCCCCACCCTCAGGGAAGTTTCTTCCCAATATCCCATCTAACCCTGCCCTCTGGCAGTGGGAAGTCATTTCCCCTTATCCTGTCACTCCAGGCCCTTGTCCAAAGTCCTCCTCCAACTCTACTGGAGCCTCTTTAGGCACTGGAAGGGGCTCTGAGGTCTCCCCAAGGCCTTCTCTTCTCCAGGCTGAACACCCCCAGCTCTTCCAGCCTGGCTCCACAGCAGAGGTGCTCCTGCCTTTGGAGCATCTCCGTGTCCTCCTCTGGACTCGGTGCAGCCAGTGCCATGCATGGGGAAACGAGGGAAATGCCTGGTGCAATCGGTGACACCCCCAGTGCAGTCAGTGAAACGCACACTGCAACCATTACAATGCATCGCGTGCTGAGCGAGATGTGCTCGGCATTTTCTGAGACACCAAGAGATAAACCCATTGTGCAATTACTGATATGCTCAGTGCCATAAACGACGTGCCCAGAGCAATTACAGAACTGCCTGGCACGATTAGTGACATGCAAGGTGCACTCAGTGATATTCACAGTGCAATTAGTGACAAGCAGGGTGTGATTAGTGACATGTATGGTGTGATTAGTGACATGTATGGTGCAGTTATTGACATGCATGGTGCGAGTAGTGACATGCACACTGCAATTAGTGGCATGGTGAGATTTAGTAACCTGCACAGTGTGATAAAGAGCAGAGCAATTAGTGAAATGCCTGGGCTTCCGGGTGACACACCCTATGCCACTAGTGACAAATCTCATGTGCATGGTGCACCCCATGCAGAACACAAAGGCTCCTGGCGAACCCCATGTGCCTTTCCATACCAAAAGCCAGATCCCTGTGTTCTTCACAGTTTTTGCCAAGAGCCCTTCTGGCCAAGTCCCAGAGCAAGCCAGCACTGAGGCCTGGAGAGACTCAGTTGTCCAATTTGGTTGGAACTGTCCCCAAAAAGTGACTGGCCTGGGCTTTGCTGGCCATACCTTCGTGGGAGCAGTTGTTGTTGAAGGCAGGGGGGAAAGCATGCAGCTCCCGTAGCACGATGGGCTCCGTGCCCCCACCACCACCTTTGACTTCAGCATCAGCCTTGCTTTCTTCCTCCTCCTCCTCTTCCTCCTCCTCCTCCTCTTCCTCTTCACCCTCGGGGTCAGCCTCAGGGTCAGGTGAACTCTGCATGAGCTCCTCCAGCTCCTCGATGACCTGCGGGACATCAGTGTCCTCCATGTGCACCTGCATCCCACCTCCACCCTGCATCCCACACATCCTGCAGCCACACTTGCAACTGTCCTGCACCTGCTCCCTGCACTCCTGTCCTGCACCTGTATCTGCAGCCTGCTCCCTTCATCCTGCACCTGCATCCTGTATCTCCATCCTCCATCTGCAACTTGCTCCCTTCATCCTCCATCCTTATCATCATTCTGCATCCTGCACCCTCCATCCCTCCCCTTCATCCTGCACCTGCATTCTGCTCCCTTCATCCTGTATCCACACCTGCATTTATATCCATCTGCGCCTTGGGTCCTCTATTTGCATCCTGCATCTGCATCCCACATTCCCATCTACATCCAAATCCCACATTCCATGGACACTTAGGACCCGTACCCACATCTAAATCTGTATCCTGCACCTGTCTGCATCCTGCTCTCTGCACCCTCCTCCTCCTGCATCCTGGATCCTGTACTTGCACCTGCACCCTCTATCCTGCACCCACACCCTGCAGCTGCCTCCACATCCCCCTCCCCACACCTGAACCCGGCATCCTGCAGCCCACATCTGCACCCTGCCTCCCTACCAGCATCCTGTAGCTGCATCCCACGTCCGTCCCCCACACTTTTATCCTTCCCTCCCATGCCACCCATTTTGTTCAGCACCATCTGCACCTCCCATTCCCACATGTACCCAAATCCCACACTGGCACCCACAACCTACACTTCTGTCTACATCCACATTCCAGGTCCTGCATACCACATCCCAAGATGATGGGATTTGGCTTTTTCTTGTACTTTCAGCTCGTGGTCATGGGACCGGGGTAGCCAAGCCTGGCTTTTGGAGGACACGCAGGGGTCCAGATGCCTGTGGGGTCAGGGGTACCTGCTCAGCTGTCAGCAGCGGCTCCTCATTGATTCCAGAGTCCTGCTCACTCCTCTCAGTGAGCTCCTCCTCCTCTTCCTCCTCCTCCTCCTTCCCGCCGAGCTGCAGGAGACACAGGCTGGGCAGCCTCGGTGGCACCACAGGCCCAGCCTGATGTGGGCATGGCCCCAGCACGGACACAGACCCTGGCCCTGGCATGGGGAGAGCCACCAGGGAACCCTGGCTCAGGGCAACATGCTGCAGGGGGGGTGGCACGGGGACACATTGGATGGGGACATGTTGGATTGAGGGCATTGCATGGAGATGCTGGATGGGGAAGTGTTGGATGGGGATGTTGGATGGGGCTTTGGACAGAGACACTGGAGACAATGAACAGGGAAGCGCTGGAGGGCGAGGTGTTGGCAGAAGATGGATAGAGATGTTGGATAGGGAGCTCCTGGATGGACAGTTGCTGAATGGAGACATGGACTAAGAAGAAGACAGGGAGAAGTGCAGGTGTGTTGGATGGAGGTGCTGGGTGGAGAGTGGTGTTGGACACGCTCAGTGGAGATACAGGGGATGCTGGATGCGGAGATGAGGGCTGGTGAAGCAGAATGGGAGAGGTCTGATGGAGACACTGGGTGGGGACATGAGATGGGGACATGGCAGAGGGGAACACCAACAGGGAAGGGATGGATGGAGATGCCGGATGGAGATGTTGGACAAGGAGGCATCTTCGTTTTTACCACCTTTCACTATCTTTTTCACCTTTTTAGCAGAAAATAACCCAAGAAAGTTATCTTCTCTCCCCTGTTTAGCAATAGGCCGTTAACATCCAAGTGGGTTAAATTCCAGGGCTATTGGGACATTTTTACAACCCCAAAAGCAGCTATTGACAGCACAAACTCACTACAAATGAAAACACATTTTCTACCCCCAAAAACACCCACCCCACCCCACCCCTGACATGGGGGCAAACTGGCAAAGACCAGATTGTCAAACCAAACAACCTTGCCCGTTTCAGTGTGATTTCACATTGAAATGTGGGCACTCACTGCACTGGTGCTGCAGCACCCCGAAACTGCCATTTTTGGGTAGTTTGCAGCGTCATGATTGTCGCTGAGCCTTGGGGCTGATTGACAGCTGTCAAATATTGTCAGGGGATCATGTGGGGACAGGGGGGTTTGCGGGGCTAAGGGGGGCCACAGCCCTACCTGGGGGTCGGTGCCATCAAGGGCCTCAGTCCCACGGAGCAGCCACGGCCGGGGGGAGCTCCGGGGGGCAAAGCCATCGGTGAGAGCATCCCAGACCCTGCAGGGAGGTGGGTGGTGAGCGCTGATCCCAAAACGACGCATCTCAGAGAGCCATCCCAAAGATGGCAGGCCAAGATGCCACAAAATATCCCAAAATGCAGCCCAGAAGCAACCTGAAATGACCTCCAAAAATCAACACCACTGAGATGCCTGAAACATCCCAAAACACCCGAAATGGTATCCTAGAAAATCCCAAATGCTGTCCTAGAAGACCCCAAAGCTTCTCAAAATAGCATCATGAAATACTGCCCTGAAATATCCCAAAGTACCCAAAAATGCTGCCCCAGCACCTGAGATGCCCCCTAAATGTAACTTTGAAATGCTGCTATCAAAACTCCCCCAAAAGGCCACAGCAATGTCCCAAAATGTCTCTAGATGTCCCCAAATGCCACTCGAAACCATCACCATGGTGCCCTGAAGTGGCTCAAAACATTATCTTAAAGCCCTAAGACTCTCTGAAAGGCCCAAAAACACCTCAAAATGCTGCCCTTGAACACTCCAAAATGTCCCCAAACATTCTTCTTAAATACCCCAAAATGTCCCTAAAGGTCCCAAAGCTCAGAAACATCACCCTGTCATGTTCCAAACACCAAGAAGGAAAATGGTGGGAAATTGAGAAAGAGGAAAAAAAGGGGAAGAAAGGGAAAGAGGAGAAAATAGGGAATAGGAAAAGGAGGAAAAGGGCCAAAAGAGGGGAAAAGGAAAAATCAGGAGAAAAGGGAAGTGGGGAAAAAGAGAAAATGTAAGAAAAAAGGCAGAATGAGGGCAAAAAGGGGAAAAGGTCAGGGAAAGTGGAGAAAAGGGAAGAAATGGAGGAGAAAGACAGAAAATGGGAAAAAAGAGCTGAAAAGTGGCAACATTGGGAAAAAGGCCAAAAATGTGAGAAAAGGTCAAAAACGGGGGGAAAGGCACAGAAAGAGATTAGAAATTTTCTCCCCAACTCAGGCAAACCCATCCATTTTCCCACCAGATATGGTGGGTTCAGTCCAACACGGCGCCTCATCCTAATCCTGAAAATCACCCCAAAACCATTTGCCCCCTTTCCAACCCCAGAACTGCTCATTTTTGGGATTTATCATATTTCCCTCCTCACCAAGGCTGAATTCCCCTTGAAATCACAGATTTCACAAATTAACAAATATGTGGATGGCAAACCTCTATATTCCTGTTTTTTACCAAAGCACAGCAAATTAGTGATCATCTCCCCCAAATTTGCTTTTATTTTCTCTGCTCTTAAAGGACCAGCACCTCACAGGGGCAGGCCAAGACCAGCAGTGATTTCTGAGTTAATTATGGCAAGAAATAGTTAATAACTCTGGAAATCCTGTGCCCGTAAGGCCATGGCCCCTCCCCCACCCTGCACACAGAGCTCATTCAAGGAAGACTAAAAAAAAAAGCCCTGTTTTGCCCAAAGTGACCCAAAAAAGACACAATAAGTGGCACAAAGCGGCGACAGCGCGGCAGCCCCGGCGCGCAGCCAAGCTGCGTTTTGCTCTGAAAAACCATGAATTCGACCAATTGCAAAAATCAATTCAGCCTCAGTGGGTTTTGGGGAAAAAAACCCCAAGACAAAGCAACAAAACCAACAGATTTGGGGCTTTTTGAGTTGAAAGCAACACTTTTGCTTGGTGAGAATAAGGATTAGCAATTTTGGCCTAGGGAATAATCCCAATTAAACACACAAATAATCCACTAGAAATGCGGTAGTGTAGAATCATCATGAGGAAAAAGCCCAAGGATTCGCAGGAAAAAATGGCATTTTGTAACAAAACCAGGTTTTTAATGAAGCCGTAGAATTTAACACAAAAGGCACAATGACAACTGGGGGGAATGTGACCCTAGGGAATTTGGCCATCCCCTAGCATGGTACAGAGGAGGTGGCTAAACTCTACTCACACCCTACTCAAGGTTTATGCTCAACCCCTGGGGCTTTCCTTGCACAAACAGAGCTGTGGCCCCCTGCAATGTGGCATGGGACACGCTGCTCTTCCTCCTCATAGGATGCTACTCTGGGGATCTCACACACCTCCTCCAAGGACCCTACACAGCTACTCCAAGGTGCTGTATGATCGTGCCACAGTCCAGGTACTGATTGGCATGTGATGGGTGCTTAGAAGCGTGCAAGGAGGTGCACAGGCCCCAGAGGGGTGTCAGTCATAAGATACTACACCCCTACTCTGAAGTGCTACACAATCATGCTGTAACAGGTGAGCTGGACTGCATGCTCTGGGAAAGGGGGGTGTTTGGTGACCATGACAGGACGCGTGCAGGCCCAAGGATGGCCTACTTATAGGATCCTACACAGCTACCCAAAGGATACCACACAGCTGTTCCACGCTGCTGCATGACCGTGCCGCAACGCAAGGGGCTGAGATGCACGCAAGGTGGCATGCAGACCCTTACTCACAGGCAGTCCTTACTCATAGGATGCTACAGTGCTACTCCTGACATGGAGCATGACCATGCTGCAATGCTGGGAGTTAGCCTGCACTGTGGGGAGTTTCAGGGGTGTGAAGAGGCATGCGGCCCCAGAAGCAGGGGGGCCTTACTCACTCCTCATCCTGCAGGCGCTCCTCCTCCTCCTGTGCCTGGAGACGCCCCCGCACAGGGGCCAGGCCCTCGGTGGCAGCGTCGTAGTTGCGGAAGCAGACAGTGAGCTTCTCGTCGAACTCCTGCACCAGGTCCTCCATCGACTTGAAGCTCATCATCTCGGCGGAGAAGCTCTCCAGCTCGGCCAGCGCCGGGTCCGCAGGGCGCTGCAGGGTCCCCCCATCGTCGCCGGGCCCCTCCTCGAACTCCTCCTCCAGACTAACCAGGGGCGCCTCCATCCTCCTCAACACCGGTGTGCCGCCTTAGCTGCAGGGAGAGGGTGCCCGTGAGGCACCAGGCCACTAACAGGTTACAACATCCACCTCCCCATTCCCTTCACTGCTGCCGTGCTGGCTGAAACCCTGCTGCCAGGGCTATTACACAACCAACAGTATCTCTGTAGTATCCTAGCAGTATCCCAACAGGATGTACTACCTTCATAAGAAATATTCTGATATTGTGGCACTATTCTAGCAGTAATTTACTAGTAGCAACAAAGTGCTGATAGTGGTCCAGGTAGCTTAGTGCTACCCTGATAGTATGTAAAAACTGTCATGCCACTATCTATTTCCCTGAAGCTGTAGTATCTTAGTCCTATCCTTATCTCTATCACTACTAAGCAAGTGGCCTGAAAGTATCAGTAACGTGCTGACAGTATCCTAGTAGCAGCCATGGGGCAGCTCAGCATTGTCCTGATGCTATACTAGCACAGGTAGGAATATCCTGATACCATGTCAGGAGCATCCCAACAGCATCCTGGTGCCCTGATAGTATCTCAGTAGTATATAACGAGTGTCCTGATAGGATTCTAGTAGTGGTGTAATGGGATACAGCTATTATCTTCATTGTGTGTTTGGTAGTGCAAAGTAATATCCAGATACTACCTTACTGCCACGTAACTATGGTGAAAGCAACTTTAACATATCTTGAGAGGAACCGGATGGTGTGTGAGCTGCTCCAGCGGTACCTCCATACAGGTACCTCAGTATCAGCTCTGGAAATACCTTAGTAGCGGCCTGATAGTACCTTAGTGGAGTTCTTGCAGCCTCCCAGCAGCATCCACATAGTATCCTGAGAGTATCTTAGTGCCACTCTGAAAGTGCCTTACTACTGTCTGCAGAGTAGCCTGTCCACGTTCTAGTTAACTCATGATAGCATCTCAGTAGCATCCCAGCAGTATCCTGAGAGCATCTCAGCTGTGTCTTGATAGTATTTCACTACTCTCTCAGGAGATTACTGAGAATATCCCAGCAGCATCCTAGCAGTAGCCTCATAGGAAACAAACAGTAACTTAGTAGTAAGCCAGGAATAGCCCCGTACAGGCATCAGTACCCCAGCTCATTCCCCCAGCCCTGGTGGTGCTTCCCTGGGGAGGGGAGCAAAAACATCACAGCTTTGGGGGAAAGCCTGGCCTGACCAGGGTTTTGAGCAGCACCTGCACCTACACACATACACTCCCACGTGCATGTGCCCTGTGGAGGCACACCCCCATCCCGTGCAAGTGTGCATGCACACACACCTTTGCAAGCATGCATCCCCACAGAGTGCCCATGTGTGCACACCTGTGCACTCATGCATCCCCACATGCAATGCTGTACATTTGGACACGCACTGTGCACCCCCGTGCATGCCTGCATCCCCTCGCACACACTGTGCACCACTGTGCACATGTGCATTCCCACACACACACCCCACCGACCCCACCGTGCCCACACCACCCAGCTCCAGGCCCCACAAACAACAGCATCCCACTGCGTGCACACACCCCTGCACGGGCATGGCTGCTCGTGCACACACACCTGCACATGTGCCCCTGCAGCTCCACACACACCTTCACACACACACACACATTTGCACACACACATCTGCACGCACAGCCCCCCTTGCACACGCTCATCTGCACACACACATCCCACGCACACACATCTGCGCACACACACATCCCTTGCACACACATCCCTTGCACACACATCCCTTGCACAAACACACACACCGCTGCACACACACATCCCTT
>VZTE01001991.1:154315-180064 GCA_013397775.1 Eulacestoma nigropectus | reverse complement strand
CTTCTCCCTCCCCGGTTTACAAAAACCCCACATTATCAAAAACCTGCCTGGAATCCTCTCAGCCAGTGACACAGAAAATTCACATTGCGGAGGCTGCCAGGGCGACAACAAACAGCAACAGTAAATACAGCTGCCGGGAGCTGCCCTGCCCCGGGGACCGTCACGCTCCGCCACCGCCCGCTGCCACCGCGGCTCCCGGGGACACTCCGCTTCCTTGTCCTGCTCCTGCCGGCCCCGCTCGGGCACCCGCAGCTCCCGGACGTGTCCTTTGGAGGAGTCACAGAGCGCTTTTGAAGCGCCTCACCTCGCTGCTTTTCCCTTTCATCCCTCTCCTCCCCTCTCTCCAGGGTTGTTTTCCTCTCCCGAGCGGTGGGAGCCTGTGCAGACCTCGCCCTCCCCAAGCAGCCCCGGCAGCTCCTCAGGGATTTTCACCCACTGGTATGGGCACGGAGTGGTGCCCAGGGCACAAAGTGGGTCCTTGGCGAGGCTCTGGGCAGGATCCTGGGGAATGTGCTCACAGGGAATCTCTGTCCCCTCTCCCAGGAAAAGCTCGGCCATTCCCTGCCCCATCCTGAGGCTGCATCTCCCCCCCTCTCTCTTCCTCTTCCTCCTTTGTGCACATTCCCCTTTTCCTTCCCCCTCCAGGCATCCCTCAGCTCCTCACACACCTGCCAGGCTCACATGAGCAGCAGGTAACGAGGCCTCACACCGGGAATGCTGAAGGGGGTGTATTTTTTCCAGGATCACTTTTTTCCACGTCATCTGCAGACCTGGTGTTTATTTGAAGTCTGTGGCCGGGTGGAATTTGTTTCCCAGCAGTTCCTGTCCTTAATCTCTGCTTTTTTCGCCTCTTTTGCTTTCTTTCCTCCCCTCCCACCCCGTTTACAAAGTTGATTTTGTCCTCGGGGTCACCGAGGCGGCTGCAGGAGGGATCACGGTGGGACTGGGAGGGAACTGGAAAGACCCTGGGAGAGAGGGAAGAGCTGAGCAGGGACAGTGACTCCAGAGGAGGATTCCTGGCAGGTCCCAGCTGGGATCCTGCTGCTCCCCAGCCCAGAAAATTGTTGGGATGGAAGGGCTGCCTTAATTGTTTGTCTTTTCCATGGGAATGATCCTCATTCCACTTAAAACCAGCACCACAAAATCCACTGTGAAATCAAAGCAGTGAACAGAGGTGGAGTTCAAAGGCAATTAAGGAAAAGATGGGAACTCTTCCTCTTGGCTTAGCAGGAGGGCACGGAGCGAGCCTGGACATCCCAGCAACAGCCAACCACCTGCACGGGGTGATTTTACACCAAACCACTAATTACTGCCGAGTTATCCAACCGGGAATCCCAACAGGGAATCCCAACAGGGAACACAGCGGAATTCCCAGTGACTGAGGGGCTGTGAACCACCTGAATCACAGCAGCCCCTGGGAAATCCAGGACAGCCCCTCCAAGCCACAGCGGCTCCACCGGGACACCCCAGGTGCCACCAAGGTCGCAGCAGGGACGTGGCAGGGACAGAGAGGACGGAGTCTCCCACCTCCCACCTCGGGCTCCTGGCACGGCACAGCCGCCTCCCAGCGCACCAAAGCAGGGAAAAGAAATGAAGATGGAGAGGATGCAGACACCCGGCCGCCTGAGGGGTTTGGGAGGTGAGATTTATGAGGCTCTGTCTTGCAGAAGCTTCCAGGGAAGGGGGAAGGAAAAAAAAAAAAAAGAAGGAAAAAAAACCTCCTCCTTCAGGTGGCTGGGAATCCGTCTTGCTGCTGAGAGCAGAGATCTGATCCTGCCACGCTGCCCTCGGGAGGGTCTCCTCTCCCAGGATGTGGCAGAGACCTTGGGAAGGGGCTTTTTTTGCTGCTCAGAGCGGCTCAGTGCCGTGTTCCAGGCGCAGGAAAGGATTTTCCTGGGGAAATCTCCCACTCTCCTGCCGCTGTGGCTGCTGTGCCTGGCAGGGGGGACGCTCTGAGGGGGACAACCCCGGGGTCACACAGGGACAGCCCTCCCGAGAGGGGACCCGCTAAATGTCCCCAGGGATTCTGTGCCCTGCCCTCAAGGGTTTGGGTGGCAGCAATCCGTGCTGGGAGCTGAGGGCAGGAAGGGAGGAAGGCCACGGGGAGGTGAGGGCAGGGCTGAGTGTCCTGGCTCTCCCTGCTCATTCCCTGTGAGCTCCAGCTCATTCCATGTGAGTCCCAACTCATTCCCTGTGAGTCCCAGCTCTCCCTGTTCATTCCTTGTTCACCCCAGCTCTCCCTGCTCATTCCCTGGGAGTCCCAGCATTCCCAACTCATTCCCTGTGAGTCCCAGCTCTCCCTGATCACTCCCTGTGCATCCCAGTTCTCTCTGCTCATTCCCTGTGAGTCCCAACTCATTCCCTGTGACTCCCAGCATTCCCAGCTCATTCCCTGTGAGTCCCAACTCTCCCTGCTCATTCCTTTTTCACCCCAGCTCTCCTTGATCATTCTCTGAGTCCCAACTCATTCTCTGTGAGTCCTAAATGTGAGTCCCAACTCATTCGCTCTCCCTGCTCATTCCCTGTGAGTCCCAACTCATTCCCTGTGACTCCCAGCATTCCCAGCTCATTCCCTGTGAGTCCCAGCTCTCCCTGATCATTCCCTGTGCATCCCAGTTCTCCCTGCTCATTCCCTGTGAGTCCCAACTCATTCCCTGTGACTCCCAGCATTCCCAGCTCATTCCCTGTGAGTTCCAGCTCTCCCTGCTCATTCCCTGTGAGTCCCACCTCATTCCCTGTGCATCCCAGCTCTCCCTGCTCATTCCTCGGCTCACCAAGGGCTGAGCAGAGTGGAAGGAAGAAAGAGCAAAGCCCGGAAAACTCCTTCCCCATCATATTTACTGAACTGCTCTGAGTTATGACTGGAGGCCAAGATCTGGCTTCAGGCGATTGCCTAAATCATTTAGGAGCTGACAAGGCAGGGAGGGGGGAAAATGTTCTTGTAATTCTTCAGTCTGAGGTACATTAAGGAGCCATAAGCCATGTCGAGAGCTTGAATTACATTAGAGAGATTATCCTGTTACAGTTCATAATCCTGGATAATATAGCATCCCGCAGCACACCTGCCAAGGATAAATCTCGCCCCGTAATGGGGCAGTCGTGACCCTGGCGCTCCCGGAGCCCTCCTGGCACGGAGCAGCAGCACCAGGCAGACGGATGGAGTCAGCAGGGACAGCAGGGAGCAATAACAGCCTGGCAGAGGGGGCTGCACCCAGGGAAATTCATGGTTCTCCCCGTGCTGGGATGCTCCGGGGCCGCCGTGCAGGTGTGGGATGGGAGGGATCTGTGGGGAAGGAAACCTGAGGTGTCCACAAGGGTCTGAGCTCCACTGAGGGGACGCCAAAGGCCAGGGAACAAGGAGGGGAGTGTGGCAGGCAGGTGGAGAGCAGGATATTTACCCCAAAAAGGGTATTTCTGGCACAGAGCATCACATCTTCCACGAGTGAAAGGGGGTTACGAGGGAATGGGGAGGGACCGGGCTGAGTCCCAAAGGGATCAAGCAGAAAACCAGCCCTTGGAGCAGGGTACCACGAGGAGTTAGGCTGTCCCAGCCCCTCTGGAAAAGGGGATCAGTGGGTGGGATTTGCAGCTGGACACCTCAGGGGCGCTGGGGTCTGGCAGGGCACTGCCTCCGAGCCTTCAACCTGTGGATGTGGATCTGTGCCAGGGGCTGCTGCCAGGGGCATCCTGGGGCTGCCAGTCCGTGGGATGCCGGGCACTGCCAGCTCTGGCACTGGGAGCTCCAGCCCTGCTGCCTTTCCCCAGCGTGGGTAACACCCTTCCCATGGAACCCATGGGCCGTCCGCCCCTCTCCGTGCCATAATCCTGCTGTCATCTTTTACAGGAATCCCAGCAAGGGCTCCTCGATCTCCTCCCTACCTCCTTGGCTTCCCCCCTGTTTGGTCCCAGTCACCTCCCAGCCCAGTCCCACAGCCCCGGGTGAACAAACCCCCGTTGTTTGACCTCGCCCGTCCTCCTCCAGCCCCAGCTCCTCCTGCACCCTCGAGTCCCTAAATCCCGGCGTTCCCTCGGTGTGAAGTGACCACGCAAACATGACCAGGCAGCTCCTGCCTCTCTCCCAGGCGGCCTCTCCCTCTCCCAGCCCTCATTCCCCTGCACTGGAGACTGCAAGTGCTCCATTTCAGTCTCCCAACACATCCCAGGGAAAATTCCTGGGTAAATCCCACCCACCCTCCATTCCCAGAGCCCAAAACCTGCCCTGGCCCCAGCTCTGGGATCTGCACAGTGAAAGGAATGGGCCCCTCTGTCCTGCAGGGATTTGGTGTCTCCCCTAAGGAATGAACCCCTCTATCCCACAGGGATTTGGGGTCTCCCCTAAGGAACGAGCCCCTCTGTCCTGCAGGGATTTGGGGTCTCCCCTAAGGAACGAGCCCCTCTGTCCTGCAGGGATTTGGGGTCTCCCCTAAGGAACGAGCCCCTCTGTCCTGCAGGGATTTGGGGTCTCCCCTAAGGAACGAGCCCCTCTGTCCTGCAGGGATTTGGGGTCTCCCCTAAGGAACGAGCCCCTCTGTCCTGCAGGGATTTGGGGTCTCCCCTAAGGAACGAGCCCCTCTGTCCTGCAGGGATTTGGGGTCTCCCCTAAGGAATGAGCCCCTCTATCCCACAGGGATTTTTGGTGTCCCTAAGGAACGGGCCCCTCTATCCCACAGGGATTTGGTGTCTCCCCTAAGGAACGAGCCCCTCTATCCCGCAGGGATTTGGGGTCTCCCGTAAGGAACAAGCCCCTCTGTCCCGCAGGGATTTGGGGTGTCCCCTAAGGAATGGGCCTCTCTATCCCGCAGGGATTTGGGGTCTCCCCTAAGGAACGAGCCCCTCTGTCCTGCAGGGATTTGGGGTCTCCCCTAAGGAACGAGCCCCTCTGTCCTGCAGGGATTTGGGGTCTCCCCTAAGGAATGAGCCCCTCTATCCCACAGGGATTTTTGGTGTCCCTAAGGAACGGGCCCCTCTATCCCACAGGGATTTGGTGTCCCCCCTAAGGAACGAGCCCCTCTATCCCGCAGGGATTTGGGGTCTCCCGTAAGGAACAAGCCCCTCTGTCCCGCAGGGATTTGGGGTGTCCCCTAAGGAATGGGCCTCTCTATCCCGCAGGGATTTGGGGTCTCCCCTAAGGAACGAGCCCCTCTGTCCTGCAGGGATTTGGAGTCTCCCTAAGGAACGAGCCCCTCTGTCCCGCAGGGATTTGCCTCTCCCACGTGGCCCTGCCGGACACTTGACAGAGCCTCTTCTCTCAGGCTTGTGTGTTTTGTTGAAGTGCTCTGAGATAAAGCCCTTTTATCCCGATAAGAGCCCGGTTGCCCTGGTTTCCCCCTCTGGCCTGAAGGCCATTCTTCTCCTCCCTCTTGTTCCTGACCTCAGGTTCAAGAGTGCCAGACCTCCCTGGTTTGGGGCAGACCTTGGCGGCCGCTGTGGGAAAAGGCAGGGCAAGGGTTGGACAGGGCTCCACAGGCCCCCATTGCTCAGGGAACAGCTTCCAAACCACTCAGGAAAGCAGGAAGGGAAGGAACACCGGAGCAGAGCACCTCTTCAAACCTCTCCTGCTCTCCCTTTTGTCTCCTTCCCTCCGCTGCTTCCTTTTATTCACCCCTCCATCCTTTCTCAGCCCTTCTCCCTCTTTCCCCTCCTTTCCCCCCTTTTTCTCACCCTTGTTTTGCTTCCCTTCCCTTCCCTCCTTTCTCCCTCTCCCCCTTCCCCTGCGGCTTTGCCAACTGCCAGCAGATGACATCTCCTTTCATGTTTGGGGCTGAGCGGAGGCTCTGAATGTTCGTTTGATTCCGTTAAGATAATAGCTGGTTCACTGTCAGACGCAGACTGATCAGTTAAAACCTTAATCACTGCCTGTCTACTCACATGGCACTTATTTTTTAAGAGATTAATCCCCTAAGCACTGCACCAGCATACATTGAGGCTCAAAGAAAAGGGTGGGTTTTTGTTATTATTTGATGCGTTTACTGTTTCTTTTTTTTCTTCTTCTTCTTCTTTTTTTGGCTCTTTTTTAAAAAAAGACGCCTCCTCCCCACCCTGACACCTTTTTTGGGGTTGATGCTGCAAAGACACCTGAGCTTTGCCCCCTCTCTGTGCTGTGCCTGTCCCTCAGAGCGGGCACAGCGGGGAGGGAAGGAGGGAGGTGAGGGCAGGAGGTGGGAGATGGAGCCGACGCCGCTCCTGCCGCGGGCTCTGGGAGCTGAGATTTGCAGGATGCCGTGGTGGGCTCTGGATTAAGCCTGGCTGGGTTCTCAGGAGAGCCGGGCTCCATCCGTGCTTCCCCATCCAGCCAGGCCTCCTTTCCCTTCCTTCCCTTCCCGACTCAGGAAGCAGCTCTGGATAAACGCCACAGCTCGGGCGAGAGGCCCTGAGCACATCAAAGCCGGCTGGGGAAGCTCCGTGTCCGCCTCGGACGGGGATTTAGGCAAAGCTGCTTTAAAGCACCTGGGCTTAGCACCTGCCTGCATGAGAGCAGCACCTCTGCAGGCAGGCCGAGCTGGCACCCAGACATGGGACATCACCCCGGGGTGTCACCGTGGGTGCCACCACAGCCCCGGCTCTCCCAGCCGTGGGGCAACCACGTCCCAAAGCCACTGCTGGTGCTTCCAGCGCCAACCGGTCAATACTGGGATGACAGCAGCTCAGATCTCCTCCCAAGCCAGGATTTTCATTAATGGAGAGCACCACCACCCCCCAGCCCTCGCAGCTGGGGTAGGAGCAGAGCAGGACATGGGACAACAGGATGGGGACACGGAGCCGGGCTCCCTGTGTGCTGCAGGGCAGCAGCAATGAGCGGCTCTCAGGCAGCATTTGGTATTCCCAAACTTCCAAGCATCCCACGGAGGAGGCTGCCATCCCCACCCCCACCTCCAAAGGGAGGGGAAAAGCTCCTTTGCCTCAGGTGAGGGCACCTCCCGCAGGCGAGGGCAGAGCTGTGCTTCCCAAATCATCCACGGCAGCTGCCAGGCAAGAGGATCTTTGCGGTCCCATTCCAACCCGAACCATTCCAGGACTCTGTGATGCTCCTTCCCTCCTGCTGTGAGGCCCCGGGGCTGGTCTGGGGAGGGGGGTGTTGGTTTTACTGCTTCCAGCACCAGAGACACGAGGCAACGTCTGAGTGCCGAAGGTTTCTGAAACTTTTCCTTCATGTCTGACTTGGGATCAAAGCAGGAAGAACAGCCACGTTGCCGGGCTCAGGGTTTGCTTCCGCACTCGTAAGGAAAGTTCCAGAAAAGCCAATGTTTTATCAGCTCCTGGTTAACGTTTCCAGACTCCAGTTGCCTGTGGTGGCCACCAGAAATGAGCGATTCCTGCATCCCACCCACCATCCCACCAATCCTTGCACCCGTACCACCGATCCCTGCATCCTGCATCCATCCCACCACATTCCCGAGTGCCCAGAGCTTGGATCTGCCTCTCCCTGAGGCTCTATTTAAGTGATTCAAGTGAGGCCTGGAGGTCAGACCCAGCTCAGGGGGTGCTGGGGGTCCCCTCCACAGCAGCTCAGCCAGGGGCTCCTGTGCTCTCCCTACAAAACTTCTCCCCCTGGCACAAATCGGCTTCCAGAGCCGCTTCCAGCAGCTCCTCTGGGAACACAGCTGGGGTTTTGCACAGCCTGTGCCCTGCAGGACACCTGGACAGAGCCCTCACTTCCAGTCCTGCTCCTGACCCCACACCTGCAGCTCCAGCAGAGCAGCCACAGCTCCAGGATGAAAGAGGAGGAATTGCTGGCAGCAAGGGAGGACTCAGGATTTGGTAAAAGAAAATCGGGAATGTGTGAGAGGGGTTTTGTCAGCTGCTCTTGGAGTTTCCTATTGAAACTGAGAATGGAGTGAGAGAACAGGCCCTGAGTGTATTTTGGCAATTGTTTTGGTGAAGTAAAACAAAGCTGACAGAAAGATCTGGACTTCCATGGAGAAGCAGAGTTCACCTGCAGGCCTTATTCCGCTTGTTCCCCAGGCGATTCCCGAGGAGTTGGAGAAAAAACAAAGAAAACAAAACTACGGAAATTGAAAGAAATGATCCCCAGAATCACGGGGATGGAGTTTAAGAAAGCTCACAGAGGAAAGGGATGCAAAATTCCTCGCTGCAAAGGGATAAAGCAATCTCGAACTAATGGAGATTAGGAAGAACCTCTCCCGAAGGACTGGTTATCCCATAAATTAATGGGATCAATGGTGTCACAGCCCCCAGCCACAGGGTCCTGAGTCATTGCCTTAAGTGCTACGAGGGCACGAGCACCCTGTCCTGGAGCAGCTGGGGCTGGGCACTCCTGGAGATTGCAGGAGGATCCCGTTATCCCATTATTCTGGGACAGAAATCCAGGTATCCTGATTTACACCTTCCTCAGAGATCTCTGCTTTTTTAACATTAAACCTCCCAACGTCATTCAACTTTTACGACACCAAGGGAACAATTATCCAGTGAATTTGTTGTTATTTATTATTGGAGCTCTGGCTGTGCTTATTGCTCCACAGCAGCAGCAGCTTTGCAGTGAGGGTCGATATTAATAAATAATAGCCAGGAATTAACAATAATTCCTTAATTATGGATGTGATCTCCATTCCGAGGCCTTTCCCTGCCTCACACCACTCCTGGGCAGGGTTACAGCTCCCGTGTGCTGAGGGGAAATTGCTGCCAAGCTTTCCAGGGGCATGGAAGTGTTTAACTCCCATTGGAAATGCCAATGGCTCCAAGGCTTCGGCCTCAGAGGCCAAACCTGGGGTGGATTTGGGGATACAACATTTCCTCAGTAATTCACCCTGAGATCCTTCTTTATCCCAGGACCTCAAAACCATTTTAAAGCCTTGAAAATAAGCCTAATGAAGAGAAGGGGTTGTTGTTGCTTCTCAAAGGAGCTCCAAGGCACAGGGACACGAGGGAACCCCACAAGATCCCGTCAAATTTTGCTGGAAGCGCCGAAATCCCGGTGCCTGCTCCTCATTCCTTGACCTCCAGGACCATCCCTGCTCTCCCAGCAAACGGGAAGGGGCAGGCTGTGACAGATTGACCAGCAGAGCTTCCTGGAGGTGTTTCCCAGAGATTGCTGCCGGGCCGTACAATGGGAACCGATAAATATCCCAGCGGGAAATATACGGCACCGCATCTCCCGCTTGCGCCGCCGAGCAGCGCCGGGGATAAATTTTAAAAAGCCCTTTTCCCTCGTCGGGGATAAATCCTTCAGGCCCAATCCTCTGGTGGGAAGCAGAGAACAAGCAGCAAACCCCGTGACCCCGCCCGGAGTCACGGAGTCAACAAGTGGTCAAGCAGAGGTCAAGGGGCCGAAACGGGGCCGAAAAGGGCATTTTCTGCCAGGCCCATCTGCTGGCAAGCAGCCAGGCAGCACCCTGAAGGTGCAGCACGGCTCAGGCTCTGGGCCTCGGCTGTTTCTTCCCCCAGACAGTAGCAATTATCATAATCAAGCAGTTGACTCCAATTACGCCTTCCTCTCCTCGCAGCCAGGGGATGGACGCAGCCCAGGGAAAGTTCGCAGCCGTGTCGCCTTTGCATATCTTAATCTAAAATGACAGGGTGTGACACGGGGGGCCGGTGACCCTGCCAGCCTTCAGCTGTTCGTGTGGCAACAATTTCCAGCCCCAAATTACTCCCAGGCAGGGCTTGATTGGAAGTTCAAGGCAGCAGGAGAGAGAAGCCATTTAGGGGACTGAAACATTCTTCACAGCCCTATTTAAATACAATTTACATTCCAGGCTCTGCTGTTGGTGCATTGTTAATTGCACCTTGTACCTCAGTTTATTTTGTACTTGAAGGGGGTTTTGCTTTGCTGTTGTTTTTCAAAGGCCTCCTTTGCCTGCTTTTTTCTCTTTTCCTAAGGGGCTGTTCTCAGAACACAGTTCCAGTTCCTGGAAGGGAAAATAGATTAGTGGATTGAAAGGCCAGGAGGGACAAACAGATCATCTCGGTGACCTCCTGCAGAAGGCAGGCCAGGACATTTTGCTCAGTAATTCCTTTGTCTCTGTTTGTCCAGACTTAACCCAATCCCCTGAAGTGACCAGAACGCCCCTTCCAGAAAGGCTGGCTCCATCCAAAAGCATGGAATCACGGGAATCTCCAGGTCCTGGGGCGGCTCTTCCAGTGCAGCATCACCTGGAGCAGTCACAGGGGGAGATCTGGACAGTCCTGGGCTGCAGGGGCAGCAGGGACAGCCTGATTTGATGGTGGCATCTCAGAGCTTCAGATGAAATCAGGTCCCTGCTGTGCTTGGTGCTGGGGAGAGAGCACAGAGCCAGCCAGGAATGTCACCAGCACCAAGGGACAGGGCAGGCAGGACAAAGCCAATTGTGGAGGCCAAGAGAAGCCTCATTTCCCAGCATTTCTTTAGCACTGTGCTGCGGTTGTTGCCTCACCTGAGCTTAATCCAATCCAAGTATGGACAGAAAATCCAACACAGCTGAATTTTGGGGGTGCAGACGTTTCTCTCTTCTCAGAACTGACCAAAGGCTGAATTCTAACCTGGTCCTAACAAAGCAAAAAGTCTTTCAAAATCCCTTTTCCTCAGCCACGCAGAAGGGGTGACTGGAGAGATGGAAAATGGATTTTGAATTTCCCAACGTGGGTGGAATTTCAAACCTCAGCTCTGCTTGCGAAAAAAAATACCCCAAACAAAACATCTGTTGGGGAGCAGAGGGGTGAAACACTGCAGAATTTCCCACTCCTCTTTTTCCAACTTGTTCTGCTCTTGGGTTGGAAAAGCCAAAGTCTCTCCAAGTGCTCGGGGTTATTTGTAACCATGGTTTTCCCACCAGGCCGAGAGCCAACTTTGGATCCTGGAGATGGGATCCAGGAATTCTTGCTTTAGGAATGCCCTGAGGAGTTCAATGTAATTTTACAAGTGGGATTATTCAGTCTGGAGAAGAGGAACTTCAAGGTGACCTCACTGTGGCCTTCCAGTGCCTGAGGGACGAGCCTGGAGTGCCAGGACAAGGGGGAATGGCTTCAAACTGCCAGAGGGCAGGGATAGATGGGATATTGGGAAGAAATCCTTCCCTGAGAGGGTGGGGAGGCCCTGGCACAGGGAATTGTGGCTGTCCCATCCCTTGGACGTGTCCAAGGCCAGGTTGGACGGGGCTTGGAGCAGCCTGGGATGGTGGAAGGTGTCCCCATGGCAGGGGCCTGGAATGAGACGAACTTTAAGGTCTCTTCCTGATTCTGAGAGCCATCCAGGTGGCAGCCAGGAGGAAGGCAGAAACCTTTCCCACCGAAACTCCTGCCTCCAGGACAGGTCTGATTCTGCCCCAGTGACACCCAGCAGCACTGCCAGGCCGGAGCTATTTTGGCATTCTTCTCTTTGAGCCCCATCTGCTGGAGTCCCACGATTTCGTGACACATTTGATCTTTCCCTCATTTGTTCCTACTTAAGAAGCCCCCTTTGAGCCTTTGCAGCCAAGGGCAGAAGCCGTAAACCCCAAGAAATAAAAGTGAAACGATCAAACTGAGGAATTTCGGGACAGCCCCATGATTCCACAGTTTTTGAGTGCCGGTGGCTGGGAATCCCTGGTGCTACCACGGCTGAAAGGAACCTCCTGGGCCTGCTTCTCATTTCCATGGAGCCCCTTCCCAGCGCTCTGGCCACGCCGGGAGCTGCTGCGACATAAAAAGGTGTCGGTGTAAATGACAACTAAGCCCACTTGACCCCAGCCAGCCTCCTCCTAATTTACTCCAGCTCTGGGGAGGTCTGGCTCAGACACCAGCTCGGCAAAACTTGACGGAGAGACAGACAAATGGACTCCCCAACCTGCTGCTGCTCCAGAGGCCTCGGGAGCCAATTATCCCGGTGATCTCACTCCTCCCTTCCTTCTCCTCTCTCCCCCTTTTCCCATCACGTGCCCGCTCCCAGCACACGCACGTCCTCCTGCAAGGGGAAAAAAGCAGCGCCGTGGAGGAATGTGGAGGGTTTGGGAGCCCCCTGAGAGCAGGTAGATCCATCTGAGCAGCGCCTGCCTCCTCCGAGGCGGGAGGAGATCGGTTTACATAAGTGCTTTGCCATATGAAGGAATAATTCAGCGGTATTAATAGAGGTTAAAGTTTCCCAGGAATCCCAAACAGGCCCCGCAGACACAGGTGGGTTCTTTCACTCACAGGGATGGGGGGAGTAACACAACTCCTGTGGGTGGTGGGGCTCTGCCCTGGGCTGGGGGTGCCCACGGCTGGGTCGCTGGCAGAGGGGTGAGCCAAGGCGGGGGGTGGAAATGACACCAGAACCTCCACATGGCTGCTGAGGGGACAGGAATG
Source organism: Eulacestoma nigropectus (assembly GCA_013397775.1). Taxonomy (NCBI): domain Eukaryota; kingdom Metazoa; phylum Chordata; class Aves; order Passeriformes; genus Eulacestoma; species Eulacestoma nigropectus. Next base: position 167,809 of record VZTE01001991.1, on the reverse strand, counting down.
GCCAGGCAGGGTGCTGGGTGTTCGTAGAATCGTGGAATGGGTTGGTTGGAAGGGAGCTGAACCATCCCATTCCATGGGGACACCTTCCACAGTCCCAAGTTGCTCCAAGCCCCGTCCAGCCTGGCCTCGGACACTTCCAGGGATGGGGCAGCCACAGCTGCCCTGGGCAATCTCAGGGCCTCCCCATCCTCACAGGGAGGAATTTCTTCCTTATATCTGATCCAAACCTGCTCTCCTTCTTCTCTGGGAGGTAGGAGCCGAGTTCCAGGTCAAACTCGGGATCAGGGATCTGTGTGTAGGACACTGGCAGCACACACACAGGCAGGGACACACATGGGATGAGGGACATGATGTGTCCCACAGAATCCTGGAATTACTGAGGCTGGAAAAGCCCTCCAGGACCATCCAGTCCAAGCTGTGCCCCCTTCCCACCTCATCACCAACCCAGAGCACTGAGTGTGACATTCAGTCCTTCCTTGGACACCTCCAGGGATGGGAACTCCAAACTTCCCCGGGGCAGCCCCTGCCAAGGCCTGAGTGCCCTTTCCATGAGGAAATTCTTGTGGATTTATCCCGGCTGGAGCACACCCCAGGCGAGATCAGCGATGTGTGGGGTGGGCTGTGCCAGTGCCACCACACAGGGAAATTCGCTTTTCCCGAGCTCAGGTGCCACAGACCAACCTGAAACCACCTCCTGCTTTGGCACAAAGCCCCAGCTGGTGCCCAGCCATGATCCAGCTCCCGGAGAGGCGGCTCCATCCCAGCTAAGAGGATAAACCAGCATGGAGCACAGAGAGGGGGGTACAAGAAGAGCCTGGCGAGCCCAAATCCCCCTTTGTTTGGATTAGGATCCAGGATAATGTTGCTGATTCTCCAACATGGAGCTTTTCACAGCCCGGCGAGTTTTACACCACCCCAAAAATAATCATCTCTCAAATCTCCAGTGATTACGGAGCTTTCACCCTGTAAACACACACGGGACCAAGCTCCAGCCCACCCTACCTGGGCTGTGCTGCCTTGCACGGATTTGGGATTTGGCCCAGAGCCCTGGGATCACAGCCCTGCCCGGAACATGTGGCGGCTGCTCTGCCCCAAAAGGGACTAACAAAGAAATAAGAATATTTGTTAATTTTTTTTTTTTCCACTGCATAGCAGTTAAACCTCCTAAGACACTTTTTCCAGACATCTAAATCCTTTAAAAATATTCTCTAGACTCCATAAAACTTACATTTTCCCTGGGTTCTCCCGTGAGTTATTAAAAAGCTGAAGTCCCTACCTTAAGAGCTTAGAGCTTGGTCATGAGCAGAAAACCAACAACGTGGAGTGGCACCTCCTTGTGCATTCAGAGACACGGCCCAGCCGTGCTGGGGAAGAGCAGGGGATGCAGAGGAGAACAGCCCAGCCTGGGGATTTTTGGGGTATCCAGGCTGAGGCAGAGGGAGGGATGAATGTTTGGGATCACAGAGGCTCTGATGGGTACCCTGGATGGGCACAGCAACGTTTGCAGCTGTTGGAAAACTGTTACCACACCCTCAGTATTGGCTCTTTTCTCAACAAGCACTTGGCAAAGTTGGAATTTTAATGGTATTTAGTTCGGCTTCTACCAAAATCCAGTTTTATTCCCAGGAGCTCTCGATATATAGGCCAGAAGAAAGTTTTTGGATGCTGTTGTCCATCCGTCCATCACCAGAGCATCCGAGTGCTGCAGTGACAGGACAAGGGGGAATGACTGAAAAACTGAAAGAGGGGAAAGCTAAAGGTGTGGATGTCCCTGTGAGGGGGGCGAGGCCCTGGCACAGGGTATCCAAAGAAACTGTGGCTACCCTAACCCTGGAAGTGTCCAAGGCCAGATTGGGGCATGGAACAACCTGGGTGGGACTGGAAGAACTTTCAGGCCCCTTCAAACCCCAAACCCTTCTGCGATCCCATCACAGCTCGACACGGAGGGGCTTCAGACAGAGACAGCTGAGGGTGGATTTTTCCGTCGCTGCTCTCCCAGCCCAGAACTGTGCTCCAACAGGGCCGGAATCAAAGGGATCTGATACCTCCCTGCTTCCTTAAACATCAGTTTGTCTGGGGCGTGAACTCTGCCGACAGCAGCTCCCGCAAAGTGCTCGGCTCTCGCTTTCCCCCTCTTTTTTTCCCCTTTTTTAAAAGCTTTCCCTCTCCCTCCCTGCTCTTCCCCGGCTCCCTCCCCGCAGCCTCCCAGAAGCACCGGCGTGTTTTTAACCCAGGCATGAAACAATCCCAGAGCCCCAGATTGTGATGTTTCAGATAACATACGGAGAATGTAAATCCTGTCAGCAAGTGCAACGGCCATAAAAGGCTAAAATGGATTCCTGCGGATTAGAAATAAAGCACAGAAAGGGCCCTGTTCTCTCACTTTCCTCATCCCACAACCTCCTCCGCCCCCCTTTCCTCACTCCCCTTAAAAATAAAAAACCTCCTGGAAATGCAAGGGGCGGGTCTTTATTTTTTTTATTATTTTTTATTATTTTTTCTTTCTTTTTTCATCAACTTAAAAGAAAAATAAAATACATTCCAGGAAAAGGACTGCTGCTAAGAAAACTCAAACCAGAAAATGCTTAAAGACGTTTTAATGACTTAAACACAGGGCCGGGATTGTGCCTAAAAGTTTCCACATTTAAAAATGAAAAAAAAAAAAAAAAAAGAAGAGGAAAAGAAAAGGGGGAAAATTCAATATGAAACGTCCCCCCACTACCAGTGCTGCTGGATTTCTTGCCGGATTTCTCTCCCAAACCATCGGATTTAAGCCGGGGGTTGTTAAACGAGCTCCGTTTAAGCAAAGTTTACGCCTCTGTTAAAAAAAAAAAAAAAAAGAAAAAAAAAGAAAAAAAAAAAAACCTCCTAAAAATAATGAAGGCCACGTGAACGCGGGTCCGAGAGGCTGTTAACAAGCAGCTGACAAGTTTCTGCTGCAGGAATTAGACCCTCATTTAGGAGGAGATTAGCAGGAATCTTCCTCCTCATTACGGAGCGAGCCGCGCTCGCTGCGCCGGGCCCGGGCCGGGCTCACAAAGAGCCCCCGGGCCGAGGTGGGGTTCAAGGGCCGCTTCAAAGCCCGGGGGCAGCCGGAGGGGTCCCCTCTGAAGCCATCCCATGTAATTTGTCGCGACTGTGTTGTGGAGGGCCCCGAGAGCTGATGCGGCGTGAAGGGCTCGCTCGGAGCCTTTGAGGGCTGAGCCCGGGGCCCGCTCCGGGGTCACGGCCCAGGGCAGGGCAGGGCTCGGCTCCGGCTGCCGCGGGGCCTTTGGCCCCTGGGCACCCTCAGAGAGGGGCTGGGGAAAGCCCTGTGCCCCAGTGTCGTGTGAGCAGCGGGGAGAGGCAAACTGTGCTCAGACAGCCCCAAAAGGGAGAGAGAAACCCGGCTCAAATGGCCCCAAAGGGGAGAGAGAAACCCGGCTCAAATGGCCCCAAAGGGAGAGAGAAACCCGGCTCAAACAGCCCCAAAAGGGAGAGAGAAACCCGGCTCAAATGGCCCCAAAGGGAGAGAGAAACCCGGCTCAAACAGCCCCAAAAGGGAGAGAGAAACCCGGCTCAAATGGCCCCAAAGGGAGAGACGAACCTGCTCAAACGGCCCCAAAAGGGAGAGAGAAACCCGGCTCAAACGGCCCCAAAGGGGAGAGACAAACTCTGCTCAAACAGCCCCAAAAGGGAGATACAAATCCAGCCCAAATGGCCCCAAAAGGGAGATACAAATCTAGCCCAAACGGCCCCAAAAGGGAGAGACAAACCCGGCTCAAACAGCCTCAAAAGGGAGAGACAAACCCAGCCTAAACGTCCCAAAAGGGAGAGACAAACCCAGCCTAAACGTCCCAAAAGGGAGAGACAAATCCAGCTCAAACGGCCCGGAGAGGGACAGAGGAACCCTGCCCAAAGAGCCTCAGGAGGGAGAGACAAACACGGCTCAAACGACCCTGAGACATCCATGGGCAGCTCCATCATCCCAGTGGCACAGCCCTGGCACAGCCTTGGCACAGCTCCGTCCCAGGGAGCAACACCTGGAGTGTCCTGGGCAGAATGAAACCCCAGATCCTTTGACAAATAATCAGACAGGCCGAGCTTTGCCTGTGGATGTCACCCGTTATTGATGGGCATGTGGACACACACAGAGGTACCCACAGGTAGAGCTGCTCCCAAAACACCCCAGTGCCTGGGAATGTGGGATAGGGAAGTTTTCAGTGCTGCAGAGCAAAAACATCGCCTGGGTGGAGCTCAGAAAGGTCCCCGTGTCCTGTCTGGAGCCAAGTGTCTCACCCTGCTCCCATATCCCCCCTGCACCCCATCAGCCCTGAAGTCAAACCTGATGAACCCAAGGCTCTTCCCACAGCTTTGAGAGGGGGAAAATCCTCTCTTACAGGGATCCTTGTTGAATATAAACCTGTGTGGGACCAGGGGATCGACCAAACCTCAGCTGAGAGCGACCCCACCGCTCTCCACCCCTTCCCACAGCAGGAAGGACCTGCTGAGGCTCAAATCCAAAACAACTCAGCAGCTGCTCTGCCACCCTCTCCCCCTCTTCATCCAAAAACCTCGTTTCTCCTTTCTACTCCCCATTGGGGAGGGCTGGGTTGTTGTTGGGGTTTTTTTATTATTATTATTGAGAACGTGCAATCGTGTCTCAAACCCCAGATTTCCATCCAAAAGAGTAGGAGGCCGTAGTCAGACTTCCCAGACCACAAAGACGCACGGCTCCGTGGCTTTTCCAGCCAGAGTTTCCATTGTATTCTTCCCAGATGAACTTTTAAAATGTGTGTGTGTTATGTGTCAGTGTGTGCGCAAACGTGCGTGGTTTCACCTCTCTTAAAAATAAAAAAAAAAGACTTTAAAAAAAAAAAAAAATGAGTGAGCAAGCGAGGCTTTCAGGAGGTTAATCACCGACCTGCTGCCAAGTTGGATATGTGCGTGGAAGGGGGGAGTCAAGGGTTTTAATCCCAGTTTTTGATAAATAGAAGACATTCTAGTCATAATAAAACGTGTTTTACACTTGAGGGGAGGAATAAGGGGGAGAAAAAAGGAAAGTTTTGGCCAGGCACTGCGAGCTCCTGAGCCCAAACAATGAGGTTCAGAAACATAACTGTAACGCATTAGTAAATTGACAATGAAATTGCAGTTACTTCACTGGCTCTTTATTAAATAAACACAGCCCGAAAGGGACCTGTCTGCCCCGGAGGTATTTGCAGAGGGTTCACGTTACAAACCCAACACCGGCACCTCTCCCCCCCAGAGCAAACACATTCCAGTCGGACCCTGCGAGGTGGGGCCGGCCTGGCTTTTCCCCCTGTCACTTTTTCCCTTTTCGTGCAGATCCCGGGTTTTACAGCCCCTGGCTGCTCCCGAGGAGTTTCACCCCCAGCCATGGCTCCCCTCAGGGTGGGAGAAGGGGGTGTGGGAACAGGACACTCGTGGAACAGCCCCGTCCCACACCCCTGCCCCCGTGCCTGCCCCGCTCCTACACCTTCAGAAAGGTCTGAACTCCCAGGACTCCTTCCCATCCCACCCCCAGCTCCTGGTGGCAGTTCTGCTGTTCCCGACGCTTCCCACTGAACCCCAACAACAAAAATCCCCTACCCCGTTCAGCCAACCACCATGGACCCCTTTGCAGCTACAGCCCCAAGCCCTTACTCAGCAGCTGCACGAAAGGGGCTTCCAACAACATCTCCATCCCTGTCCTGCTCTGGATTGATCTCATCAACATTCCTGACACTTTGCCAAAGCTTTGCCCACAACCACCCGGCGCCGCAGCCGCGAGTGGAACCGAGGTCACCCACCAGGAACCTCTGGAGAAACAGCTGCAACTCCCAAGCAAGGTGGAGCCACCTTACAAACCCTTCACCTGCAGCTCTGCCCGACTATTCCAGCCAAATCCCAGCCCCATTCCGGCAGGGAAGCTGGGGTAATCCATCCCCACACGCACACACACACACACACGCCGGAGACAAAAGGAACGTCGGCGTGTTCAGCACCTTGCGAGGCCTTGAACGGCTGCCAAGGGCCTTTGGAGAGGGGCCAAGGCAGTCCATGAGATGTGAGGGATAGGGATTCTCAGCAGCCCATGGGGTCTGGAGCAGGCTGTGCTACTGTTGGAGCCTGGTCACGACACGCTTCCCCCTTGTTCCGAGATGTACCTCCTGTGGAGGCAGCTTTTCCCCGGCAGGAATTCTATCCCTGTCTGCCAGGAGCAGGGAAAAGCCTCTGCTCTTCTTTCCTACAGCACCAGGACTCAAAGAAGCAGTGGGTTAAGTGTTTTCCTGCTCTGCTGTCATCGAGGGCTTTGTGGGAAAACATCGCAGTCCCACAAAGGTAAAACGCAGAGATGGGAGGAATCCTGTGGAGCAGAGAATTTACCCGTCACTAATTCCATCCAGCCAGTCTCCACCTGGACTTCACATTTCCCCAGCTCGAGGCTCACATTTCCAAACCTTCATGCAGAAGTCTGAAGTGATGGGAAACCACACCAAAATTCCCTTTTTCTGGGGTGATTTCTTCAACACCTTCTACACAAACCCGAGCGTTGGAGCAAGGGCGAGGCCATCCCGCTCCCACTGAGGAGCCTCCAGGCCTGTTCCTGCAGGGAGCAGCCAGAGCCAAGGGGATGAGGAGGAAGCAGGAAGCAGAGACACAGCCACTGATGGGAATTTCAGTAACGTGGAAGAAGAAATTGGGTTTTTTTTGGTTGTGTCTTCCTGTTACAGAATTCAGGAGGTGAAAGCTCAGGGCAATAACCTGCTGTGGCTTTACACAGCTCTGTGTCAAAGACAGGGGTGGGGATGCTCTGCACTTACACGTGGGTGTAGGGACCACTGGAGAGTGATTATCCGGCCTCCTCCTCTTTGTCCCATCCCCTCAGGTGTCCAACTGCTTTCAAATCCATCGGGATCAAGCTCACACCGAGTGTTTCCTTCGCCATCCTGTTTTTCCACAGGAGCAAGCGGTGGTGTTGGCACATCGAGCCTTTGGAAGGGCTTAGTGAGGGGGGAGGCAGCAAATTCTGAAGGATTTTGGGATCTTAAAGCAAGGCTGGATGTCTCTCCCTGAGAGACGATGCTCCAGCTCCAGGGAGTGCCTGGAGCGTGCAGGAGAGGGTGGGAATGGGCAGGGGGTGAGCCCAGCTGCTCCAGGGGATTCCGTCTGGCCCCGAGGCTGAACGTGGAATCACAGACACGGCTCCTTCCCTGCCAAAAGCAGCTTTAATTTGGTGACTGAATGCAAGGGAGAGCTTTCCACAGAGTTCTTTCATTCCTATAGACCGGTGGAGTTTCAGACTTTTTTATTTTTTTCCTCCCAACTTGGTGCAGCCTCCAAGTTTCCCTGTGGAAATTCTGTGCTGGGATGGTTTTCTCTGTGAGTTACCTTTTGCAGACTGCTCAGGTGCAGCCCCCTCTTTAAAGGGGTCCTGACCTTTTCCTAACTGGGACAGGGGTGAGTTTCCTAATCCCACTTGAAGAAAGTCGTATCCACTGTGGATTTGCCCTTTGTGGGCAAGGCCCAGGGGAGAGAGGCTGCGAGACAAAATTTACAGGGAGTTACACTCTTGGAGTCCCCATCTTTTCCCCATCCAGGTGGTTCTCAGCATCCTCTCTCCTCACAGTGGTCTCCCCTTGATTTCAGAATGCTCCCACCTTCCCCTGCCCCATTTTCCAAGCCTTTCCTTGCCATCTGGGAAAGAGGGCTCGGAGCCACCCTGCAATGAAACCTTACCCTGCCTCTTTTTCCAGCCTGGCTGACAGAACAAGTCAGCTGTGGGCCTCAGCACCAACTTTAACCAACCCCCCCCCCCGCCCCCAGTCCAGCAGGTCAGGCCATTTTAGCATCTGTACCTTTTATTTGTAGCAGACTGTTAATAATTAAGTGATGCCTTTCATACAGACATTTACAATAATTTAACCTTGCCCTTGCTGTGTAATTTATTCTTCGCAGAAGCCAATAAAAATAAAGGCCCCATATTTCGTCTCTCTCGCTCCTTCTCTGCCCATGTGTATAAATATATACACACACGTACAGCCAGGAGAGTGTAATAGGTTTCACATATTGTTCCATAGGTATCGTTAGGGTAACAGAGCCAAGTGTCTCAGTTCATAGGACTCTTTATAGGTGCCTTATAATCCACATAAAATTGAGTTTATGTTTCCTTTCCATCTGCTGATTCTAAAACAAGATGAGGAAGGGTTTTCTCGCTCTTTTTCTCTGTTTTTTCCTTCTCCAGTCCAGTCCTCGCTGCGTCAAACTCGAAATTTGCCACTGGTGGTAAAGAGGAACCAACAGTCACCAAACTGGGCATCCCTTATTATCCGTCTTTTGTGATGTCTTATCTCTGACCATGATAAGCATTAAAGGCTCCAGGGAAAAGGTTGGAGCAAAGACAAATATCAAACCTCCTGCCCAGGGAGGAAAACCCTTCCCAAGTTTGCCATGGAGTCATTTTTCCTGTTTCTAAATCCCCAGAACAGAACCCAGCAGGTAGGGGGAATAGCAGCAAGGGAAGGGACTAAAAACCGAGATTTATTTCTTCTCCAAAAAAAAAAAAACACCAAAAAGAGAGGAAAAAAAAAGCACAGGACAGGGGGAAGAAAGAGCCAAATCTCAAACTATTGGCTGCACTTCCACAGCAAGTCCTAAAGAGGCAGAGAAACAAAAGAAAAAATATTTTCCCCTAAAGAAACATTTGTAAAAACACATTTATTAAAGCCCCAAAAATTCCATAACACTTCAGAGCCCCGGTGCTCTGGAGAGAGCTGGGCTGAGCACGGGGCCTGCCCTGCAGGGCCTCCCAGTCTGCCCAGTCCAATCCAACCAGGGCCACCAGCACTGCACAGCTTGGCCTGATCCATATGGAAGAGGGCCTAGAACCTCAGCTGGGCTGTTCCTGCGCTCCCAAAAATCCCCTTTAATGTCCTTCCTGAGGTCTCACCTGCTCTTAAAACCCTCCTGCTTCAGTTATTCCACCTTTTTGAGGGGAATCATGCCACGGGACAGGTTGGATGGGGCTTGGAACGACCTGGGATAGTGAAAGGTGTCCCTGTCCATGGCAGGAGTGGAATGAGATGGGATTTAAGGTCCCTTCCAACCCAAACCAGGCTGGGGTTCTGTGTTGGAGAGGCCTGGAACCTCTGGGGCACACGGAGGACCTGTTTCCCCTGGCAACACCGCAAAAATTTCCCATTCCATCCCAAACGCAACTTTTTTTCCAGGATCCTGTGGAGCAGCAGCTCCGTGAAACCCCCCTGACGTTGTCCTGGTTGCTGTTTTCCAGCAGGAGGACGGGGAAGGACATCTCAGCTCCCGGTCCCCGGCAGCGCCGGCTCAGGGCTGTTCCGTGGTCCCCATGAGGCGATGGAAAACTTTCCCCGGCATCAGGTGTTGCTGCTGAGTGTGAGCTGCTCCAGTCCCACCCCGAGCAAGTGTTATAAACACACAGGCACAATCTAAATATTTATGGCACATGAAATCTCCCGTCTGCTGTTGCTCAGCGCCGAGAGGCGGGGAGGGAGGGGGAGTTAAGAGGTGATTATTGTGCGGGGCCTGTAAACCCAAAATGTGGGATCGAGCTGCGGCCAGTCCTCGGGAATGGTCACCACGCCGGGGCCAGGTGTCAGCCCAGCTCCCTGACGCTGATCTGAGGGGTTTGTCACCGCCTGGGCTCAGCTGGGCCAAGCCACGGCCTGGCTTCCATGGGGAAACAGCAGATGGAAAACACGGCCCTGGCTTCGTGGGCTCCTTTTCCTCTCAAGCACCTCCTGAGAGAGCGGCTGCTCCAGCTCGTAAAACCTTCCTGGGGCTGGGGAGGAGGAGCAGAGCACGCTGGGCAATTATTTCCCTGGCCTGGAGAAAAATTATGATAGAATTTGTTTTCTTATTCGGGCTATTTTTGCTCGGATCTCTGGGGGTTTTGTTAAAGGTCGAAATAAAATTTAAAAAAAAAACCCCAACGAAAACACAAGACAACAGAAGGAGAGAGGCAGGCTGGGGAAGTTCCATGTGTTTCTGGAACAATTGCCCATTGATCCAGCCTGGAAAGTGCAGAGTATCTGGAGGTGATAGGACAGTCTTGGCAGCAAAAAGCGGAGCTGCTTTAGGAAAAATGCTCTGCTTAGCAAAGTTTGGGGAGCTGGTATTGCCCCAAAAGGCCGCACCAACACAAATCCTGCCTGCACTGCTCTCTGGGCCCACACCAACTCCCCCAGGCCACCACAGAGACCTGGCAAGGTGAGTGATGCCCACAGCAAGTCCTTCCTCCCCTCACTGGAGCTGCTGCTCCCACAGACCCAGTGATTCCCATCAGGAGGGGTGACACCATGAGGAGCAATGGGATTGTAGCTCCTGGTGGCTTTGGTTCCTGGCTGCCAGAACCCAAGAGAGCAGCACGTGGGCATTCCTGCACTGCTCTGCTTTCCAGGGAGCGTGGTCAGCTGAGCCCCCAAAGTCAGTTTAACTCAGCACCAGTAATGGAGCAGAAGGCGTTGATGTTTTTCCTGAATGAGTCCCAGGGCCAGATTATAGAATCCAGGCAATTTCAGCTCCAATTGGGAATTTATACAGAGTCTCACCTCCATTTGTGTAGGTGTAGGATCAGCAGGACACGCATGGGTCCATCTGGGGTGAGCTCCACCAACCAAGACCTCGTTTGTCCAAAACAGCCTCGTTTTTTTCCCAGCCCTGCTCTGCAAAGCCACTCTCAACTGCAAGGAAGCCCTCCAGGGCCTCCAAGGGCTGCCAAAGGAGAGCAAACATGGCAACTTCCACACTCCCTGGAACCGGGAGCAGGCTGAGGATCGCTCCGGAGAGGCTGCGGAGGAGCGGAGCCCCAGCCCAGCACAGCCAGGGCACGCTGGGGTTGGCACGCCCGGGGCACACGGGGCTTGGCACACCTGGGGCACGCTGGGCTTGGCACACCTGGCTCGCTTTGGCACTCCTGGCTCACGTTGGCACTCCTGGCTCGTGTTTACACCCACACCCACAGCGGCGCCAGCCCCGCGCCCCGGCCACGGCAGCGACAGGCCTGGCTCTGCCGGGCTTCCCGAGCACAGCCCCTCCGAGGAATTCTGCTCCCAGGAGGCTGCGAGTGTTTTCTACAGGAATCTGCCCTTGGGAAAGGTGCTATTTTTAGTGTTTTAAAGTTGGACATCACCTCGTGCTCACAAGGCCTAACTCACACATCCATCCCTGGCACTTAGGGATTCACCGGGGTCATCAACGACACAAGGGGCAGCTTTTGAATTCTTCCCGTTCCCCGTTTCCCAGATCTCTCATTTAAACCTCTCCTACACCCCAGCAAAGCACATTCCTCCAGGAACAACAGCCCAGCCAAAGGTAAAGCTACTGTGGACGTCCAGAAGCCTCCAGGTTACCCCACGTCTGAGCTCAAGCCTCCAAAAAAGCCCAAACCCTCCAGCTCAAACTAATAGACACATCTGCCAACAGCTTCTTTTAATTTTTTGGAACCACTCTCTAGATTGCTTCATTGCCAAGAAAAAGAAGAGATATTTATGATAGCAACTGGAAAGCCTTGAAATTCCAAGTCAGATCCTCGGTGGTGTAAACTGGAGCTGCTCCAGTGAGTCAGGGGGCCACTGCCAATGCACGCAGGTTGAAGTGGCTCTCTGCTCTTATCTCCTGGCTCCCCAGCACGCAGGGACAATTAAAGGCAGCTCAGGCAGGCACTCCATGAATATCTGCCACTCTCTGCTCCGAAGTCATCCCGTTGGAAAAGGAAAGGAAGGGCAGAAGTGCGGGAGTGAAAGCAGAGATTTGCTCCTACCTTGAACTCGGAGCTGCAGCTTCAGCAGGAAACCAAAAGCTGGAGGGACAGAGAACACCTGCTGAGAGTGTCCAGTAATTCCTTGAAGGCTTTGTTCTATGAACCAGGGAAAAAAAAAATGTATTTTTAGTTTGCAGTAGGTTTGTGAGTATTAAAAGCAGGTAAGGCAGGGAGAGGTTTCAACAGCGAAGGAGCACGAGGGAGCTCTGGAGACACAGAACCCCTGAGCAGGTGCCTGGTCCTGGAACATTCAGCAGGTGCTCATGTGCAGCTCAAGGAATTGCCAAACTTTCCTGGGAAAAAAAATGGTTTTTCCATCAAAAAAAACCCCCTTTCCTGAGGTGGGTTTGGTTGTGAATCAGGGCCTGGTGTGACATGGGGTGGGTGGGGTTGGTCTGGCACTCACCTGGGCTGGGTGTGAGGAGATATCTCTGTGTGGGTAATCAGGGGTTCAAGGATGGGCTTTGTTCTTAGGGTTTGGAATTAAAAAGAAAAGGAGAATTTGGTCAACAGAAAAAGGAAATAACTGAGGCGTGCACCGAACACACACCAGATAGGAGCAAACACATAACCTGTGAGTAACTTTACTCATGGTAACAGCTCCCCTTGTCTTAAACCACTCACTCTGGTGAAGTGGCTCCCGTGCTGGAGGCTCCTGCAGGACCCTACAGAGCATTTTTAAAATGATTTTTAAAAATTCAATTTTTTAATGCCTTAAAAAGGCCCCACAAACCGGTCGCGAGCTCCTGTCATCCCGGGAGTTTGTCTGCACCAGGAACGAGCCCTCTGCTAGATCTGAATTTAATCTCAGGCTGGAACTTTATGGCCACAACATCGCCCAGCCCTGCAAAGAGACTTTCGAAAGGACAGGGTGCCGCAGTTTGAATTGCAGGGCCACGAGTGGCAGCGCTTTAATCACCCCATTAAAGCCACCAGTCCCTCCCAGCAAAGGGTGCTGGAGCCACTGGGCAGGTGGGAGGATCCTCGTTGGCTTCAGAGTTCCTGGGCTGGGGCCCAGATTGCCCATGGATTTCAGCAGTTTGATATTCATTTCAACCCTTATGCAGCCAGATATTTTAAAATGTGCTAAATATCTGCTGCTCCCTAATCTCACATTCCAGATCTTGCCTGGCTGTAACTGTCGTGCCAACTGGTGCTGGAAGAGCTCCTTGAAGAGACTCTTCCTTGAATTTGGGATGGGATTTTCCTTCGATTTTGGGGACACCTTGATTTCTTGAAAGCACTCGTCTCCTTTTGTTCCAGCCCACACTGACACTGCAGTGCGGGGATTTTAATTGTGGGGATTAAAAAAACCCCCTTTCCAGTTATTTGGGGTTTCATTTTCATTTTTCCAGGAAGAAAAGACACAGAAAAAAAAAATAATAAAGAGAAAATGGAAGGTTGAAAATGATTGGGTTTCGGAGGAAAATATATTTTTGGCATTGAAATGAGGAAAAGCACCAGGGTTAGGGAAAAACCCTGAACTGAGCTCTGAAACTTTACCTTCCTTTAATTATCCAGGTGACATTTCAGACATTTAGTCTGATTTTTTTTTTTTTTGCATCTGCATATTGAAAACACCCTTTTAAAAACACTTTCAAAAAAACCCCAGCCGCTCCCGAACATTTATTTAGCGAAAAGTAAATCTTATAAAAATTCAATTGCAAAGTAGTTAAGGTATTTGAATTTTTTATATCTATCTATATATATATATA
>VZTE01001991.1:127848-154306 GCA_013397775.1 Eulacestoma nigropectus | reverse complement strand
TTTTTTTTTTTTTAAGGAAAGAAGAATCCCAAGAAAGAAAGTATTTGATGGCTAATAATCTCATTTCAATATAATAGGACCTTTCTTTTGCAAAGAGCAAGACAGGTTAAAAGATATAATTATGACTTTGCAAACTCTCCCAAGTGCTACGAGATCATCTGACAGTTCTGATCCCGGGCTCAGCTCTCAGAGGGGAAAAGTCTTTGTCTAGTTAGAGAGTTAAAGAGACAGGATCCCTATTCCACCCTCTGCCTACATTGCAATTTAACTGTCAAAAAAATCCAAGCTGCAAAATTGTCTTATTCCAACACAGCGCAAGGAAAGAGAGGTTTGAGACTGACCTGTCAAACGCACCCTCTTTAAAAATGTATAATATATTTTAAACATTTTTTTCCGGAGGTACTTAAAGGTTAAAGATGTGCCAAAGAAGGAGGATGGATTTTTTTTTTTCTTCTCCCCCTTCTCACTAAAGCTTTTTAAAACAATTAAAACCAAAAAAAAAAAAAAAAGAAAAAATAAAAGGAGAGAGAGGGAGAAAAAAAATTCAAAATTAGGGATCATCAGTGTAAAAAATCCCCTGAAGATCAAAAGGAACACATTAGAATCACATTAATTCTGATTAAAAAAAAAAACGGGAATAAATCCCCTCTTTCAATGGGAAGAGAAACTTGGAGGACATTTAAATGGTGTTTCCATTGTCAGGGTGTGCAGGAAGGTGGAGCAGAGTGTCAGGGAGAGACAGAGCCCACGGAGCCACGGGCAGAGCCGGAGCCTGGGGACGCTCCAGGATATTCCTGGGCTGTCGAAACCTTGGCTTTTTTTGTGTTTCAAAATAGTGAAAGAAGGAGAGGAAAATATTTTTCCCCAAGTAACCAAACAAAAGGAGCCATTTCCACAGGGGGGTTTCCAAGGAGCCACAAACAAACAATTCCCAGTCATTTTTTGACCAAATATAGATGGCGAACGGGCAGCTGGACATGGCCAGAGGCTCGCCCGTGGTGCCACCACCCGGGCACGTGGCCGTGTCCCCACACACCCCCAGTCGCTCCACAGGGACACGGGGGCTGGGAGCAAAGCCTGGGAGCTGCAGGAATACCAGGCTGGGATCTGTAAGCACGGGATTTGGGTGTTTATGGAATCACGGGATGGCTTGGGTTGGGGGGATCTTAACATCTCACCCCCTGCCACGGGCAGGGACACTTCCACTGTCCCAGGGTGCTCCAAGCCCCGTCCAACCTCCCTTGGACACTCCCAGGGATCCAGGGGCAGCCCCAGCTTCCATGGACAGCCTGTGCCAGGGCCTCACTGTAAAAAAAAATTCCCATTATTCATCCTGCTGCAAGTCAGGAGCGAGACCCCCACAAATCATGAGTCAATTCCCTGGAGACAACATTTTCCCACCTGGCAGAAACCAAGGGGGAGCGAGTTCAGGTCCATTATCCGCCTCCATCCCACCCCAGCAAACTGGGAACTGCAACTGGGAGAGCTCTCAGCCCAGCAGAGTATTTGGAGTCTTTATCTGCTGCTCGTCCAAGGAGCCAGGGGGGTTTTCCTCCCTCCTAAACTGGGATCTGCTCCTTCCCGGCCGTGCCTCGATGGATGGTCCTGCACAGCCAGGGGTGGGTGACAGATCTGTGGCTATGGGACAAAAGCGTTGTGAAATACCATCCCTCCCTGCCCCCCTTGGCACTGGGGATCTTTCCCAAAAATGGGTCCTCTCCCAGGCACTTGGGTCCCAAACCCACCAGGAAAAACGGGAATCTCCTCCAGGCTCTCAGCTGATCCTTCCAACCAAAGGCTGCCCGGGAGGGGACCTGTCTGAAAGTCACCAGCTAAAATCTACTTAGGACTGAGAGCCGAAGGACACAACCTTGGGGATTTTCCTAAATTATTGAAGATCCGATAGTCCCAATCCAGCAGCACCTGCAGACTTGGATCACCTGCTCAGGCGCTGCACAGCTGGGCTGGTGTTCCAGGCTTTAAAGTGCTTGGAAACAGCCCCTGATTTCCTTGGATTTGTACAAACACCAAGGCCTTGGGCACACCCAGTAAATCCACCCTGAGCGGTATCAGCACAATCCGAGATAACCTGGCACCAGGCAGATAAGTGGCAGGAAAATCACCTCACCCCTGTGCCAAATTCCTGCCTTTCCAGCCCTCTCCATCCCGTGTTTCCAGGTGGGTGGGGAAATGGAGGAGCTTTGCAGCAGCCCTGAACGTCAGGCATGGGAGCTTGGGAACAGGGGGAGTTGTGTGCTTATCTTCAATATGTGATAGATATCAAACTCTGGTGAGCTGGGGGTGACCAAACTAAAACAAAAACAGGGATGGGGATCCCCTTAAAGCATCCTGGCAAATGGATTTGTCCCTCCTGCCACACTGGGCAGTGTCAGCCCAGCCCTGATTCCATGGGACCCGCAGGGTGACCGGGCTTTCAGGATTTCTCACTAAAAATGAAAGCCAGACTGGACTCCTGCCCCAGGAATGGCGCCAGATTCCTGCTCGGAAAGGAATGATAAAAGCCTTTGGGATGCTGCCTCTCTGACTGTGCAGAACCAAGGGCGAGTCTGGGATAGGAGCTCCTCATGAAATGGCTCCAATCCCGCTTCTCTTCCACCTGGAGGGGTCTTCCTTGAAGAGCAGGCCCAGAACCCAGCAGCCAGACCAAGGCGTGCTCCTGATGGATCATCCCAAGGGAAAGGGCTCCCTAGGAGCTGTTCCTTCCATGCATGTCTTCCATGACAGCCTTTCCCATCCTTTCCATCCCCAGTTCTCCTCAGTTTGCCTCGGTCTTTCCAGGGATGGTGTAACCAGGAGCAGGATCTGGGTCTCCTTGGAAAAATCCATGTGCTGAAGCTGAATTCCTTGTGCCACTGGAAAGCTGCCGGGGTTCTGCCCACAGATGAACCCAAACTCATCTGCTTTGCACAACTTCCTCTTCATCCAACCCATTTTCCAGCTCATCTTGCCTTGTTTGGGATGAGTTTGGAAGGATTTGTCCCTCTCTGTCAGGGGCAGGCTGGCTGTGACAGCACCGAGAGGGCTGCAGGTGTAGGAAGGGAATTCCAGCAGTGAAAATCATGGATGTAGCTCTGAGGAGACAGGGACAGTGGGGAGTGGGACACTGCGAGTGTCACCTGGTGAGAGGACAGCGTGTGACAAAGGGGACACAGTGACACCCATCCAAAGGGGAGAGGGAATCAGCAGGAGAAACCCCAGGAAATCACAGGTAAACCCATCCATGTGTGGATTTATCCTGTTAAAATCATGGAATGGCCGATCCAAACCAGGGGTAGCACCAGCAGCTCCTCCAGGATTTTCTCAGCAGGGGAATTCTGCAGGGGGTGTGAGGCTGGTGGTGCCAGTGCCACCCTGTCCTCAGTGTCCCCACAACGGGAGCGGAGCTGCCTCGGGCTGGGCTGGGCCCTAGAGGGCTGCCCGTCCCCGTCCCTGTCCCCGTCCCCATCCCCGTCCCCGTCCCCAGCCGGGCCCCCCTCGGCGCACGGCTCTGCTTTGGTTTGATTGATTTTGTAATTGCTCCTTTAATTGAACAGTTACAGCAACACTACCAGGGAAGGCTTTCAGGGCTGGGAAGGGAGGTGGGAGGGTGTGGGGGTGGAAGGGGAATTGGAGCTGGGGAAAGAGCAAAATGGGTTTTTCCCTGTTTCTCAAGGTGAAAACACAGGGAAGAGGCAGAGGATGAGTTCCCTTCAGCAGGAACTGAGGAGAAGGAGAGCTGAAAACAATAAATTACAGGAGGAGAAGAAGAAAAATGAGAAGTGGGTTGAAAAGTGTGGCAGGGCCAGAGGGTCCCAGGGACTGCTCAGCCTCCATCTGCCATCGGCTTCCTGCGGGCTGGGAGCGCCGGGATGAGGAAAATGGGCCACCGAGAAGGAAAGCTGGGAAGCTGCAAGAGCTGGGAGGGAGGAACGAGCAGGGCAAGGTGGGAAAAGATCTCTGTGTGCCTCAATAAAAGGTGCAGGAGCAACGTGGGGAGGCAGGGAAAGACATCCCTGTGTCAGAGGAGCTGCAGAGTGGGGAAGCAGCACAGGGGAGCACAGGAAGGGCTGTGCTGCCAGAGGGGCTTGTGACAAGTGGAAAGGACAATGGGACAATGGGACAGAGGGCAGGGTCAGATGGGATATTGGGAAGGAATTCTTCCCTGTGAGGGTGGGGAGGGGCTGGGATGGAATTCCCAGAGAAGCTGTGGCTGCCCCTGGATCCCTGGGAGTGTCCAATGCCAGGCTGGACGGGGCTTGGAGCAGCCTGGGACAGTGGGAGGTGTCCCTGCCTATGGCAGGGGTGGCACTGGGTGATCTTTAAGGTCCCTCCAACCTAAACCATTCCACGACTCCACGATTCCCTGTGTAACCCCATCGTGTGCCCAGCTGTGGGGTGGGCATCGCGAGCCCCTCGGTGGGGTCTGTGCGAGCCGGGAGCTCGCCGGGAGCGTGTCAGGAAAAGGACAGGAGAATCCAGACGGGGTCAGGGGGGAAGGTGCACGCAGAGGCCACGGTGCAGCTCCACAGCGAAGCAGCTCAGGTTTCAGGAGAGCCTGGAGCCGAGGCTGCAGGGGGACAGGAGGTGGGCTCTGCATTCCCTGGCAGGCAGCATAAGGCAGGTTTAAAGAATATCCTTCCATTTAGGAATTTGTTTATTATTCTTAACTCAGCAGCTCAGACAGGCAAGCCGGCAGCACCGCATCCACGCTGGCTTCCCAGGAAGGCCGGGAAGGGAGGGACAGGAAGGCAGAGTTCCAGACTGGGGGCAAAGGGATTTGTGCCCCGCTGGGTGAGAGAAGGGGGCAGAACACTTCACCAGCTATTTAGGGGAAGTGTGGAAGAGACTCAGCTTTGGGATGTCGGGGGAGCCGGGGGTGGGGTCCAGCCGAGTGCCCAAATGGGATCAGAGCTGAGCTGCTGTCCCAAAAACCAGCAGCACCTTTGGGGTGGCCGCTCCTCTGACACTTCAGACCTTGAGACTTTTGTCTGAAATGCCTCAGACCCTGGAGCAGAGACTCTGCGATGAGGGAGGAGGGAGAAGTGATCTCTCTGCTGTTAAAATCCACTCATTCCATGAGGAGTCACAGGGCACCAGGACATTTGTGGCCATAGGAATTCCCTCACCTGGCAGGTGTGTCCACACTGGGGAGTCAGGCCACATCTCCCAGCTCTGCATTTTGAATTTCTGGACCATCTGGAATGTCCTCAGCTGCTGCAGCGATGGCCAAGAACACGGCAACCTAGGCCAGGTTGGAATTTCCTTCCTGTGAGGGAGATGAGGCCCTGGCACAGGGTGCCCAGAGCAGCTGTGGCTGCCCCTGGATCCCTGGCAGTGTCCAAGGCCAGGTTGGAGCAACCTGGGATAGTGGAAGGTGTCCCCGGCATGGGGTTGGAACTGGAAGAGCCGGGTTTTTCAGCCCAAATCTTCCATATCCCTGACCCTGGGTGCAGGGAATTGCTGCAGATTTGGGTGCTGGACACCCACCCCGGTGTGAGCACGAGCAGGGCAGCGAGGGAAGGACAACCTGCCCTCCCCCAGTGCCCTGCATGCTCACACCCCTGGAAGTGAGGAAAGTCATCCAGGATAAGTCAAGGAGGGAAGTGGGAGCCTCTGGATGCTGGGGAGATCTCAGCGGTGGGAGGCGGTGGGGGGAGGAAGCGCTGGTGAGACCAGGAATGCCACACGTGAGGGAAGCAGAAAATCCCGGGAATGGAAGCAGGGAAACGGTGGCAGCCAGAACAGGAGGCAGGAAAAGTCCCTCATCCCGGCCATAACCAGGGCTGGGTGTTAACTCCCGGGATTATCCCACCCCAGAGGCAGGAGGGCTCCACACCGTGCTGACAGGAAACCTTTCCCTGGGAACTCGCTGGTGCTCGGTGCAGGATGCCTCACTCCTGGCAGCAATCTGTTCCCCATCCCAGGCACTCCTGGGAGCAGGGAGGCGGGCGGGGGCTCCCACCTGGCCGCCCCAGCAGGGAGCAGAGAGCGTCTGTCACCACCTCCCCTGCCAGCTCTGCCCTCTCTGCTCCCTTTGCCAGCCTCCTCGCTCCCCATCTCCAGTTTCCCTCTGCTCCCATCCCTTTCTTTTCCTGTTGCCGTGTCTCTGCCGTCTCCAGGCCTCCCAAACTCATCTCACCTGTGCCCCACCAGCAGAGCTCAGCACTTTCCCTTGTGGCTCAGGCCGAGCCTCCAAAAGCCTTTTAGTGGTCAGTCCTCCCCCAGCAGTCTCTGGACAGAGTCTCCCTCTCGCCCTGCTCCCTTCCCCCTCCTCTTTCTCTCCCTCCCATAATATTTTCCATATGAAGAAGCCATCCTGAAGCCGCACACTGCCCTCTTGGCGAGTCTTAGGCGGGTTAGAGGAGACCCTGGGAGCCTTTAATCCTCTCTCTCTCTCTCTCTCTCTCTCTCTCTCGCTTGCTTTCATCCTCAGCCACAGCTGGACGCCCCATTGATGTGGAACAGACCAAACACCAGGCCCCTCGCTAAGCTGCTGCTGTGGGGCCTCTTCTCCTCCAGAGCCGAGCCCACAGCCCGTGTCCGGCTCTCCGAGCGAGGGTCCGGCGTGTCCGGGAGCCCCTCCACACCCAGCGTGGGGGTCCCAGCTCTGCCTGCCTCCCCCAGCCCTGCTTCCCCCCCCTCACTGCTCCTGCTCTTTCCTGAGCCATCTTTCACCACTTTATTCTGAGAGTCCCCCCCCTTGTCCCTTATCCCAGTGTTCCCCTTTCTCAGGATTGTTTGGGATCGATTCCCCACAGCCTCACGTCCTGCAGAGCCTGGGTGAGGGTGAGGGGCTGCTCTGTGTGGATGTGCTGAGGATGCAGCTCGTGGTTACATCCCAGGGAGGGCCTGGTGGGCTCCAGCAGCGGAGCAGTCAGGTGTTGGGTCTGCAGCCTGTTTTGGGAAGGGATGCCTTAGGTTCCAGCTTTTATATTTTTCAATCCTGCACTGCCCGGTGTGGGGCTCTGGAGTTCCTTGCAGCCCGTTGGCTGCTGCTCCCTTACGCCAGACAGACACAACAAAGCCTCTCCCAGCTCGTTGTTCAAGGACACTCAGGCTGTCCCAGGCCCAAAAGGTGCAAACCAGGGCCTCTGGAGAGGTGGGGAAATGGAAGAAATTCCATCCTCAGCTCAAGATTGAACGGGTGAATTGATGCTGATCTGCAAATGAACCAAACCTATCAAAGAGTGAAGAACTCGTGGCTCAGGGTCCAGCTCGGGGCCCAGCTTGGATGTGGCCTTTGGCTCCCCAGGGTGCACCTTTGAAGGCCTTTCAGATAAACACCCACCTTTATTCCCTCACTCCTGTCCGGTCTCTGTTTCTAGGTTCAAGGCATGAGAAGAAACATCTCTTAAAGCCCAGTGCAGGTGAGGCAAGAATATCAGTGAATTGTGGAATGGTTTGGGTTGGAAGGGACCTTCAATCCCATCCATTCAGGCAGGGACACCTCACACCACCCCAGGCTGCTCCAAGCCCCGTCCAACCCAGCCTTGGATACTTCCAAGGATGGGGCAGCCACGGCTGCTCTGGAGTCTCACAGGAATATCCATCCCCCTCCTCCCCAGACCTTGCAGCGTGGATAACCCGGGCGCGGGAGGGCACAGTGCCACGTGTGGGGAGCTGCCTGCAGCGCGCAGGTGACAGGGACGGGCCCTGAGCGGAGCCGCTTGTCCTCAGGTCAAACACGGGCTGTGGGAGGTGTCCCTGCCGTGCCAGGGGTGGCACTGGGTGCCCGGGCTGTGGGAGGTGTCCCTGCCGTGCCAGGGGTGGCACAGGGTGCCCCCTGAGCTGTCACACCCCCGTGCCAGGGGTGGCACTGGGTGCCCCCTGAGCTGTCACACCCCCGTGCCAGGGGTGGCACTGGGTGCCCCCTGAGCTGTCACACCCCCGTGCCAGGGGTGGCACTGGGTGCCCGGCCCCGGGGGCACTCGCGGGTATCACCGGGGTCCATTCCTGAGCCTCCCCCGCCCCCTGGCGGCCCCGCTCCGCCGCTGCAGCCCCCCCGCGACCCCCGCCCGCGGCTCGGAAAACCCTAAAAACCCCCCAAACCCCGATATTTTCCGAAAAGTCTGACCCAGAGAGGCTTCTGCGGATGTGACAGCAACCAGAGCCAACCAACCGCAACTCCAGGATTTCCCTGGAAGGCAGCGGGAAGGGGATGGCTCCATCCTTAAGCTCCAAAGGAACTCTGGGGAATTCAAGGAGACAGTCCGGGAAGAGGTGGATTGATAAGGGAGTTCAGAGAAGGGGGAGAGGAAGATGGGCTTGTTCAGCCTGGAGAAAAGGAGACTCAGAGGTGACCTTATCACTCTCTACAACTCCCTGAAGGGTGGCTGCAGTCAGGTGGGGCTTGGTCTCTTTTTCCAGGCAGCAGCTGACAGAACGAGAGGACACAGCCTCAAGCTGCGCCAAGGGAAATATCGGCTGGATATTAGGAAAAAGTTTTTTACAGAAAGAGTGATAAAGTACTGGATTGGTCTGCCCGGGGAGGTGGTGGAGCCACCATCCCTGGATGTGTTTAAAGAGAGATTGGATGTGGTGCTCAGTGCCATGGTTGAGTTGAGGTGTTGGGGCATGGCTTGGACTCGATGATCTTGAAGGTCTCTTCCAACCTGGTGATTCTGTGATTCTGTGAAGATCCAAGCTTTCAGCACACAGCCGAGGAGGGAAAACGAACGTAATTGGGATGCAACTGTCTGGAGCTGGTCTGGAGCGGAAGGACCGAGGGGAGGAGTGGAGGTCCCTGCGTGCAGCAGGAGAAAGGGAATGATCTGATCTGCGAGGTCACAGTGGGTACAGAGGGAGCAAGGCATCGAAGAGCAGGGAGAGGCAGAGCTGGAAGGAGTGCTCAGATAGGGCTGGTGCAGCACTGGAACGGGAGAACGCTGCAACCTCAACTGCTTAAAGAGATCTTTAGAAATTACATGGCCAGAGCTGATCCTGCTGTGTCACCGGGCTGGATTAAGCGACCTCCTGAGATAACATTCATCTCCTTTCCTGTGATTCTCTAATTAAAATAATATTGATCCTCTGTCAGAGATGCAGCCGAAGGACCAACTTCATTACGGTCCTGCTGCTCCAAGGTGCCAGGCCCTGGACAGGCATCTCCTCACCGCCTGTCCTGCCCCACAGAGCCTCTCCCCTCGGACAGGACCTCCCATGGATGCAGCAAACGCCGTGGGAAGGGCTGAGGAGCAGCTCTTGGCTCAGTTTGGAGGCAACCCGTTGCAGAAACTGAACTAATTGCAGGCTCCTGGGATTTGTTCGCCGGAGCCCGAGCGCGTTCCCCCTTCTCGTTACTGCGCATCAAGTGCCTGATGAGAGAGGGATTTGGGGACAAGACAATGCGGAGATATCTAGCGCAAAATGATTAGTCAGAATGTATTGTTAATAAGCTGCTTATTCGTATAATTGGAAATTATTTGCAGCCAGGGTGTCAGTGGAGTCTGTGTGTGCTGCTCTGCTGGAGCGGGGCAGGTACCGGCCCAGGGGACGCTGTGCTGGCACAGGAGCTCCCTGCTCTGCTCTCGCTGCCTTCAAGGGCAGGGAAGGACACAGGGAGGTGAAGGGGAGGCAGAAGGGGCTCAGCCAAGTCCTGCTGATGAGGGACAGGACTCCCAGTGTGGGCAGCACAGGGTGTCTGGGAGCAGAGTGAAGGACAGGCCTTCTCCAGCATCCTCACAACACCTACAGAGAGAGAAAGGCCAGGGAGGCTTGGCCTCGAGGCGGGTAAGGCCTGACACTGCTCCTGCTTCCCAAAGCAGCTGTTTGGGACAGAGCCAGGTGTGGAAGGTCATGAGGGAGTCCCCCCAGAGCTGGGACAGCGGTCACCCAAGGGGACTTTGGTGCTGGGATGCCCACATGGCAGCGCCTGGACTGACCCGGAGGATTCCACAGGTGGCTTTGCTCACTTGGAGGAGCGCTGGCTTTGTGTGGATTTCCAGGAGGCAGAGTTCCTCATGGAGGCCCAGGGAAAGGAGGGGAAAAGCTACAGAAGCCATTCCCCATTCCCTCTGTTAGGCCTGGTTGAGCCCAGGCCTGCAAAGCACTTGGGAGCAGAATCAGCTACAGGGACGTTTATGTGACACCAAAACCTGGAACAATTCTCTCCTACCAGCCAGGGAGGAAGAGGAACCAGGTGGGTTGGCCTCACTACAGGCTGGGGGGGGGGGACAGGAGAGGGACTAAACAAACGCCACCAGCCAGGTCAGAGCAGCAACAGCATTTGGGACCGGGACAGGCCATGCTCTGGGCTCAGCCACTTCCCCAAAAGCACCCTAAGATTATCTTCATATTAATGTTGTAACAAAACACGGGGAGGTGTTTCCGCTTGAGGCAAGAGCTTGCCACTTCCCCCAGCTGTGTCACTGCCAGGCAGGAGGGGTCACAGGGCACCCACACTGGCACAGGACACTCTGGGCAGCCCCTGGCAATGCCCCTTCCCTGGGCCTGAGGATGGCCATGGAGCTGAGAGCCCTTTTCCTGCTGCCTCTCTGCTTCCCAGGTAAGAGAAGGGCTCGGCGTGTCCCTGGGGACGGGGACACCCTTCCCTGCCCGGGGAGCTCCTCCAACACCATCGGGGCTCTGATCTGGGCAACTGCTGCAGGGCTGGGAGGGAGGGGCAGCCCCAGTTCCCACCACACACCCCTGGCTGCTCCAGGCTGCTGGGATGATCCACCCTGGGAGCACAGAGCCTCTCCCAGTTGGCCAGAGCCTCTCCCAGTTGGCCAGAGCCTCTCCCAGCTGGCCTTTCCCACCACGCTGGCCCCGCTCGGCTCCTCTGGTGGCACTCCTGGGTCAGGACAGTGTCCAGGGCACCACCTGCGCCTCACCAGCCCTGCAGAGAGCACAAAGCTCCCAGAATGTGGTGGGCTGGGGAATGAACCTGCACCCAGCACAGCCTCCCAGCCAGGAGCCGCTGGCATCGCTGGGATGTGGCACGGGGGAGCTGCAGGCTGCACACCCTGCCCCGGCTCCTTCCCTCTGCCCCTTCCCACTGTCCCAAACTGACCCCCAGCCCCCAAGGCGCTTTGGGGGCATGGAGTGGTCCCCATTTTCCTGCAGGAAGGAGCAGTGACAAGGGGCTGGTTTGCTGGGACAGCTCCAGACACTGCACCACTCATGGCTTGAAGGCCCAACACCTCGAGCAGCCTGTGCTCGTCTGTGGGTTTTAAACCACAGCTGCAGCCCCAGCTCAAACCTCAACACTTCCCGTCCCGTTTCCAAGCAGGTGGCTTCAGCACGGGGAA
This sequence comes from Eulacestoma nigropectus, assembly GCA_013397775.1. Classification (NCBI taxonomy): domain Eukaryota; kingdom Metazoa; phylum Chordata; class Aves; order Passeriformes; genus Eulacestoma; species Eulacestoma nigropectus. The sequence continues at coordinate 143,057 of VZTE01001991.1, read as the reverse complement.
GGGATTTGGGGTTTTGGAGTTCTTCCAGCCACCAGTGTCCACAGGGGAAGGTCGGAGGCAGAGTTTCCCTGTGTCCCTCGGGAGGCTGTGGGCAGCCCTGCACCTTCACAGGAACAGTGATTGGGCATTGGAAGGGGCTGCCCGGGGAGGTGGTGGAGTCACCGTCCCTAGAGGTGTTTAAGAAAAGTCTGGATGTGGCACTGAGTGCCATGGTCTGGGTGACAGGGCGGTGTTAGGGCATGGGTTGGACTCGGTGATCTCAAAGGTCTTTTCCAGCCTAGTTAATTCTGTGATTCTGTGGTTCTGTGATTCCGTGGTTCTGTGATTCTGTGCTCAGCTCCCCTCTCCCTCGCCACATCTGATACTTCCAGGTCTCCAGGGCCAAACCCCTGACACCGAGAGACGATGGGAAGGGGACACTCTGTACATCCAGTGTCCTTATGCAGCATACACTGAAGACTGGCAGGCAAAATTCTGGTGCCGCCTGAGAGACGGAGAGTGTCAAGAATTAGTGCGGACATACAACCAACACAAGGGACAATCCAAGGATGGGAAAATTACAATAAAGAGTGACACCACTAATAAGACTGTGTCTGTCATCATGACTGACCTCAAGGCAGAGGACTCAGGCACATATTTCTGTGCTTACTATTCCACTGTATATGTACCGCTAAGGACAATCTCACTGAATGTTTTCAAGGGTGAGTACCTGTACCCCACCCAAAGCCAAGTCTTGTCAGAAAGCAACATCATTCCTTCTCCTGCTCTGCCCCCCTCTTCCCCACAGCTGAGCAGCTTCCCCTGATCCCCCCAGCCCCCTCCCCAGCCTCTCTCCTTGCTTTTCCTGTGCACACAGTGAGTGAAGGAGCCCCACAGACCTGGCTGGTCCTGCTGGCTCCCAGCTCCTTCATGTCCTGCCCCACCTCACTCCCGCCCTGATGAGGGGCTCTCCGTGAGGGAGTTGCCCCAGGGATGGTCTGTCCCAGGTGTCCAGCTGGGGCAGGGAGGTGGGTGACAGCCTTTGTGTTTCACAGAGCTGCTCAGGTGGGAGTTGGACACCCTGTCAGTGCAGTGCCCACCCAGCCCCTGGAGGTCCAGCATGACCTGGTGCCGAAGGGAAGGGCAGACTCAGTGCACAGACCTGTTGGAGACAAAAACCCCTGCAACACAGAGTAGAGGAAGTAAACCTCCGCAAGACACAGCATGGATCAAGTATAGGACCCAGCAAAGAGTTCTCACCGTCACCATGAAGAAGCTGCAGACCTGGGACACTGGTGTGTACTGGTGTGCACTGGACTCTGGTCGCACCCGGATAATGGAGGTCGTGCTCTCTGTGTTCAAGAGTGAGTACCTGCTGTGCTCTGTGTCCAAGGGTGGGTTCCTGCTGCACTCAGTGTCTAAGAGTGAGTTCCTACTGCACTCTCACTGCCCAAGAGCGAGCCCCTCCTGGCAGCCAGGTGTGGGTGTGGGCAGGTCTCAGCCCAGGTGACACCTCTCTCTCCCCCTGCCCGTCCCTCCAGCACACACAGTGCCAGCTGATCCCCGGCACCTTCGAGGCAAAGCTCAGGCCAGGCCCTTCATGCTCTGTCTGCTCCCAGCAGAGACTCGGTGGAGGCTCCTGTGAGTCCCACAGGTGGGGCTGCTCATCCCAGCTGCTTCCCACAGGGCCAGACCGGTGGCTCCAGCACTGGTTCCCACTGGGCGCTGCTGGGACCCTCCCCCATGCCAGGCATTGCTCTTGCTCTGGCCCCACAGCCACCAACCCTCCCAGACCCTATGGGCTGAGCGTTCCACCCTGGGGGAACCAGAGGAGGGGGACAGGACCCCCAAATTGATGCCACCTCTGCATGGGGAATCTGGGTCCAGTCCCCTTCTGCTCCACGTGTGTGGAGGTGGATGCAGCTCCGGGGTATTCCAGTGCTGGGGAGGGGGTGCCGCTGTGGGATCCCACTTTGGGGTCTCAGCACACATCCCGGATGTTTTCCAGGGACCCAGCAGCACACAGCCGAGGAGTCAGGCAGCATCTCTGTCCAGTGTCACTACAAGATCGCAGACTACGGGGCTGTCAGCAAAGCCTGGTGCAAAAAGGAAGAGGGGGAAACGTGTAACGTGCTGGCCACCACCAGCTCAGAGCCCCCAGGGGGAAACAGCACGGCTCGGGAAGGTGTCAGGATCGAGGATGACACCCAGCAGGGCATTGTCACCATCACCATGGAGCAGCTGCGGGCGCAGGACTCGGGCGTGTACTGGTGCGCGCTCCAGGAGCGCTCCGGTCTGTCCCGCATGGAGGAGGTCACGCTCAACGTTTCCAAGGGTGGGTATGGATCCGTTGGGATGCGTTTGTAGATCCCAGACTCCTTTCCCTGCTCTCTCCCTCTGCACTGCCCAGCTTACCCCACCTCCCACCTTGCCTGTGTTTGCCTGCCCAAATCCTACAGTTTTGGACCTTCTCATGGCCACCACGCTGTGGAATAGCAGCAAGGATGGGAGCAGATCCACATCAGTGCTGTGCTGCTCTTCCTTAACCTGGGAGCAGCTTCAGCTGTCCTGAGAGGGGTTTCTGTCCCTCAGTGTCTGATATCAGTTCTTTATAGCGACTTTATAGCCCCTTTAGAGTGACTCATCCTTTGGCTTTCAAAGACCTTCCCGTTGAGTTGTCAAGGGAACAACTTTAGACTCGGATTTTACAGATCTGTGACTTCTGGGTTTGATTCAGACAATGTTTTAACAGGAAGGGAAGGCACTGAGGCCCCTGGTCGTAGCAGAGCAGCCCTAGGCTGCAGCCTGGCTCTCACAGGACTAAGGAACAGGCAGTGCAGACAATGGGAGGGGACATTGGGATGCTCTGGATAAACTCATGGGATCAGGGCCCTGGGCACAGGAACAGCAGTGGCCTGGGGCTTTCACTGGTGGATGCAGAGCAGCCCCACAGTGACCATTCCTCTCCTCATGTCTGTGATTGCAGCGTTGCCTCTGGGACATCTTCCAGACGCTGAAAGCAGAAGTCAAGAAATTCTTTTGGGCGACAGCCCAGAACCCAGGTAAGGCCTGGAAAGAGTCTCTGAGCCTGAGCACACACAAGTTATTCACGTTGTACACCTGGGCAGGCCCTGAGCACTCTGAGTCCTGCCTGCAGAGGAACTGGGTAGGACAGGATCCTCACCAAAGGATCCTCCTCCAGCTCCTGCCCTAACCCCGATTCCAAAGGAAGAGGCAGATTGGTAAAATCGTGTCACAGCCTTCTGTAGGTGCTTCTCTACTTCTTTATCCCCCCTCTCTTTGGACTCTGCTCCTCACAGCAGCAAAACCCCCAGATTCTGCCCCTGAGCCTTGACTTTGCTCCCTCCTGTTTGAGTATTTAACAATGGGACGGTCCTTGGCTGCTCTTTAATCATTTACCTGTTAAATGTAAAGGATTTTTTCCCCCTTGGAAATCAATGCTACAGCAGCACCTAAGAGCACAATCATCCCTGCTCCAGAGAGCCTGGAATGGTGGTTGGAGCTTTGAACAGTGGCTTGTTTCTAAAGCCTGGAGAATGGTTTAGGAAAAGCTCAGAAGGCACAACCAGGTAGAAAAATCAAGAACCATGAACCAGGGAAGGTCCCCTGTGCCTCTTATTCGCTTCTGGATCAGCAGGGACTTGCCCATCCTCATAGATGGAGGATCCTACAGGATCTGCAGGAGATCTTGCAGGAGAACCAGGCCCTCCTTCCAAGTGCTTGAACCGAGCACATAAAACCTGTCCCAGTCCCTCTTTTGGTCCCTGTTTGGTGATGGGCTGTTAAACCACCCCACACTGGTAACTCCCTTCCTCTCCTCCAGCCCTAATAGGAACACCTTCATCATCCTGTCCGTGGTGCTGCTCATCCTGCTCCTCCTGGCCCTCATCACCTCCATAACCCTGGGTGTCAGGCGCTACAAGCTCCTGGGGAGAACAGGTATGTGGAGCTGGGATTGTCCCAAGCAGGGCCTTCCCTGCCATGGCTGCACTCCAGCTGAGCTCATTCCCAGTGCCCTGAGAAAGTCAGGCTGGGAGGCCTCAAGGGTCCTCACTGCCTCCCCTCACAATAAATCAAACCCAGGGTCCTCCAGACCCTGCACAGGTGTGGGAACACCTTAGAGGAGGAGTAAAGTGAGAGCAAAGATTTCCCCAGGCTCAGGGCAGAGGCACATCCACTGCTTCCATCACCGGGCAATCCCACGGCCTTCCCAAACCTCCTCAGGCAGAGCTTTTCATGGATTTCTCTACATCTAAACCCTCTGGTTTTGGCTCATTCCAAAGGTATCAGAGAAGCAGAGGACACCAGTGACAGAGCAGAGGGCACAGCACAGGTAAGGAAAACAAAACATTTCCCACATTGTACCAAATCCCTGACCAAGAGTCTGGGAGGAGCTGTTGGACCCTCCTGGTGAGGACCTCGGAGCTCATTTTGGTTATAAATAGGAGGGAAATGGTATTTAATGTCAGCAGAGAAAGGAATATTCCTGGCTGGAGAGAGAGGGGGGTAATTAATGCAAGGAAACTCCAGGAGGAACAAACCCAGTGGAGCAAATTCTGGTAACCCCTGAGAAAGGACTCAAGGAGTAGCAAGCAGGGTCAGAGCACGAGGTTGTCACCTGTATCCAGGAGAGGTGGTGAAGAACAGAGTTTTCTGTTCTTTCACCTCTCTCATGGCCAAAGGTAAATTTTGACACGGCTTCTCCTCTCCTTGTGGGAAAATCTCATTCTCCTGGCAGCAGCTGTGGCCTGACACTGACTCATGCTAACGAGTGTTTTCCCTTTCTTTTCCTAGCCTGGCAGCACTGGAAGGAGGGAAAGTTCTCAGGATGACAGCAAAAGGCCAGCATACATCAACCTGGACATGCAATCCCACCCCAGCCCCGAGGATCCTCTTTACTGCAATGTGGAACCAAGTCAGGCTCACAGGAACCCCCAAAATGTGGAATATGCCGTCATCACCTTCAACCATTCCCCAAGGAATGGCAGGGAATGAAGCACAGAATCCCCAAACAACCCAGAAATGGGAGAAAGGGACTGGAATACAGAGTGGGAATGAGGAGTAGGAGGTGTGTGGATGGACACGGGGGGATGAGCTGAGTTTTGCTGCCGTGTGGGTGCTGTTGCCTGTGCATTTTTAGCCCTCCCTCCTATTAGGGCCAAGCAGAGGTTTTGCCACTCTTGTGGCAGATTGTCTGGGGTCAGACAGAGCTGTGGGGGAATTCCCAGGATCTTTTGTACATCTGCTTTTCCAATTCCATTAAAGTGCAGAGTCTTGAAGAGGCAGACGTGGAGGCCTGGCCTTGTGAAAAGGAGCAGTCTGGGCTTGGCTGGGTGGGGTATTCCAGCTGTGCCCTGGGACAAACCCAGCCCCAATCCCAAGGATCCAGCTGCTGTGGCCAAGCAAACTCATTCCAGTGCTGCAGGCATCGAACTCAAACCTTGCTGTGGCTGGGTTCCTTTTTCCTGGAATGGGTTGGGGATGCGAGTGCTGGATTCCAAGAAGAAGCAGAACCAACTCCTGCACTTCCCTGTCTCTGCTGGAAATGCTCCAAATGACGCGTTTTATTTAGCAGTCATGTGGGGAGCAACATGAAAGGAGTTTATGGGGCTCAGTTCCATTTCTCCAGAAGCTCTGGCTCCTGATTTCCCTGCCCCAAGCCCTGCTGGAGGTGACAGACCAAAGGGGCCTGAACCAGCCTTCATTCCCAGGCCAGTCACATCCAACAGGCTTCTCTTGCCAGGGCTGCAGCAGGGAGGCTGATGGAAAATTTTTGAGATTTTCAGAGTTGACCTGACAGAAAGAAAAAGAAAATAGCTCTGGAAATGGTTCATTCAGCCCAACATTCCCCTAATGATTTGCTCTTCGTGCAGCTGCACTGGGTCAAGCTGTGGAAGAGTAATAGCGAAAAACAGTGGAGTGGAAGAGAGGCATTTTCTGGGAGATTCTTGAAGAGAATCCAGGTTTGTGCTCACTGGAACAAGAAGGGACAAAAACTGCAATCAGTCACCTCACAGAGAATTTCTGGTCGCTGTGAGGGACCATTTTCTTAACCACTAACTCGAGGAAAGGCACATTTAGGAATGGCCAGGCCTGCAGGTTTAGCACCACACCAGTTTAGAAGCCAGGGTCTCTTTGCACTTGCAAGGAAGTAAATAAATCACCTCAAAAATGAAAAACCAGCAGCCCACCCCCAGCCTCCCAGTTTGCTGATGCTCTGGGGGTTCCATGACTGCATTCCCGAGCCCCTCCAGCACTGTGGCATTGGCTGGCTCAGAATCAGTGTCCCCAGCACAGATCCTGTGTCCTTTGTGCCAGCTACAGAACAAAGGTGGGTGTTGGGCTTGTTCAAAGCACCCACAGCTTCTCCCAGAGCAGTGCCCCTGCTGTCTATTGGATTTCAGACAAGGATCCATGCACAGGCTCTTCTTTCTCCTGAAAACCCAGAGGATGATGTCCTTGCCCTCCTTCACCCTCGGGATGCTGCCAGAGCCACCACAAGAGCCTCCCTTTCCCTTTCAGCTTTCCAGAAATTCCCCCCATGCACAGAAACTCCCCCCATGCACAGCTCCTGTAAATCATTTATCATGATTTATCACCATGCTTGGAGTGACAGGACAAGGGGAATGGCTTCCCACTGCCACAGGGATATTGGGAAGGAATTGTTCCCTGGGAGGGTGGGGAGGCCCTGGCACAGGGTGCTCAGAGAAGCTGTGGCTGCCCCTGGATCCCTGGCAGTGCCCAAGGCCAGGCTGGGCACTGGGGCTTGGAGCAGCCTGGGAGAGTGGAAGGTGTCCCTGCCCGTGGCAGGGGGTGGGACTGGATGATCTTTAAGGGCCCTCCCACCTAAACCGTTCTGTGATTCCATGAAATCCTGCTCCAATGGGAGCAGACACCCAGGCCTGTGGCTTCAGGCCACCACATGGTGCTCACTCCCAGGCTGTCCAGACTGAGCTGTGGCTGAGACTGGGCAATGCTGATGCCTGAATTTTCAGCCCATGAGGGCAATGCCTGTCCCTGGAGAATTGCTCAATGTGCAGGATGAAAAAGATGCCAAGTTCCTGTGCTCCTTCCTTCCGGCAGAGCAGGGAGGGGGAAAGGAGCTGCCCATGGGCAGAGCCAGCGTCGCTCTGCTCCAGGCTCCTCTCCTGTCCCTTCTCTGCTCGGCTCCATGGAGAAGATGCTGCACCTCACCTTGGTCTTCCTGTCAGGTAAGAACCGCACATGGCTTTGGGCTTCAGGTAAAGGGTGAAGGATTGGGGCAAAGCTTGGTCTCTATCTGAAGGCTCCATCCTCAGAGTTTTCCCTTTTCCCTTTATTTACCAAAGGGCCAGTGGTGATCCCAGTGCTCCCAGATTTCCTCACAGGGATCCTTTCAAGTGAGAGCAGGAACCACTGATGAGAGAAGTCCTGCGTGCAATGTGAAATTGCAAAATCTTGGGTGTTTGCATTTGCAAATGGGATTTACATAGATGCAAATGACCACAGGCAGGGCTCAAGGGGAAGGAAATGAAATCCAGTGAAGGGCACAGCTCTGAAATCCCAAGCACCTGGGTATTTCCAGCTTGAAAAGGAATGTCCATCTGAAATGGGAACCAAGGTACAGGGCCCAGCTGGGGCTCTTTACAGCGCTTTGGGGATCCAGATCCTCGCAGCAGTGCAGGGAAAGGGAACAGACTCAGGCTGTGGGAGTGGGTGTCCCAAAAACTGGAATGAGTTTGGAAAATGTTCACTGTACTTTCCCCAGTAGCACCCAGGAAGGGAGGAGGAACACCAGAAGTTTGATCTGTCAGCAGAATTGGTTGAAAAGAGGAGGACACAACATTTTCCAGAGGGACATCGGGGAATCTTTTAATTGTTCTGTTTCAGAGATGTTTTGCAGTGCTCTGGGAGTTCTGGGGCTGAAGGGGCAGAGCTGGAGGAAGGAAGGGGAAACAGGAGAAGCAGTTAAAGAGTTTTGGAGGGATTGCACAGGACTGGACTGGATATTCCATGAGGTAAACACTGACTGGAACAACCATGTGGGGAAACACATGAAGATAAAACCCTGTAGGTGTTGGATACTTGCAGAGCACAGATCCATTTTAGGTCTTCTAGTCAAGCTGAAAGAACTTCAGATTTTTTAGTTTACAGTTCACTTAGAATTGTTGAAATTATTGTAAGAAGTGTTATTAAAAGGCTCAGCCAGCACAAAGTCCTCACAAGAGCCTATTTTTAAATTTACTTCTGTTTTATCATTACTTATGTTCTCACAGAAGCATTTGCCTGTGACTTTTTTTTCACTAGAAATAGAGGTTTCCACAAATACCACACTGCACTTCTCTCTGGAAGTATTAATAGTTCAGACTGTCCCCTCTGCCTCTGCCTGTCACAAAGAGGAATGGAAATTAGAAATGAGGAACCAAGACAATTAAAAAAAAAGCCAAGCCAACAAAGACCAGTTGTCAACACGGTTAAAATTAGTAAGATATTAAAAGATAGGGTGGAGAAAAATGTTAAACTGGATTTGGAAACCAGGAGTGGGATTCAGAAGGAACCAGCGAGCAGGGCACTGGTTTGGAGGTGTCACTGGGACAAATTCCAGAATATCTCAGCCAAGATCTGAGCACATTGGGTTGGTCATGGGGGAAGCGGACAGGTGACAGCCCCACAGGTGACAGCCCACAGGTGACAGCCCACAGGTGACACCCCACAGGTGACAGCCTACAGGTGACAGCCCCACAGGTGACACCCTACAGGTGACAGCCCCACAGGTGACAGTCCTACAGGTGACAGCCCCTTAAGTGACAGCCCTACAGGTGACAGTCCTACAGTGACAGCCCCATGGGTGACAGCCCTACAGAGACAGACCTACAGGTGACAGTCCTACAGGTGACAACTCTATGGGTGACAGCCCTACAAGTGACAGTCCTACAGGTGATAACCCCATAAGTGACAGCCCTACAGGTGATGTCACCCTGTGGGTGACAGCTGCCATCACTAGAGCAGTAAAGGATGAAAATGACATTCACCATCCCCACAGCGAGGGACAGACCTGGAAGAGCCTTGGCTCACCCCTCCCTCTGTCCCTCTGTCCCTCATAGCATCCTGTGCTGCAGAGAATGTCACCGTGGTGGCCGCCATGGAGGGGGACACCATTTCTGTCAACTGCTCCTACGACCCCCGGCAGTGGTGGCGGGAGAAGAGCTGGTGCCGGCAGCTGGACGAGAGCCGGTGCCAGCACGTGGTGAGCGCCCCGACCCTGTGGCTGCCCTTCCCCAGGAACAGGAGAGGCACCACCTCCATCAGGGACAACGCCCGCGCCGGGCTCCTGACGGTCACCATGAGGCGCCTCCGGAAGGAGGACGCGGGGCTGTACCAGTGCAAAACGGATTTCCTGGGGGAAACAAGGAGCCTGAGGAAGGTGCAGGTGGAAGTGCTGGCAGGTACGTCCTGGGGCACGGAGCTTCATGGAATTTCATGGGTTCCTACCAGAATTTCACGGCTGCCTGCAGCTGCCAAGGGCTCGCTTGAGTCAACATCTACTTTTGTCTCACTCTAAGGAGGTTCTGTGTTTCACTGCCTCTTTTTATTCCTGACTTACAGCAACGTGACCTCCCGGTTAGCGGGTATCTGACACCTCATCCCCTCATTGCTGCCCAGATTGCTCCCAGTGCCCCGTCTCACCTGGGTTACCTGCCCAGCTGAACAACATCACCCAGAAACATCTGCAGACTAAACTGTTGTGTTTCCATCAGCAGCCAGCCTGGTGACCCACGTGCCAGAGGAGCCCAGAGCTGTGCAGAGCATCTCCAGGTGAGCCTGAAATGCCGTGGGATCTCTTATCTTCCTAGGATGAAGGCAGCACTACAAGAGTTTCTGCGTTTCTGGTTCCCCGCAGGTCCCGTCCCGAAGTGGATTTCACTGTTTTCTACATCCTGGCTGGATTCCTGGTGGCCAAGTTCATGGTGGCTGTGCTGGTCTGTGTCGTCGGCCACAGCAGGAAGAAGAGGGGAAGAGGGCAGAACCCAGGCCTGGGAGAGCAGCAGGTGCTCCCGTTCCCTGCTGGCCTCAGGCACAGTGGAATCGGCCTCTCCTGGGAGAGCTCTGCGTGAGCCAAGCCAAAGGGAATCCGCGGAAAAGGAAAATCAGGCATTTGCCATCTGCCATAAGAAAAGGATTGCTACTAAACACAGGTCTGGAAGAACCTGTCACTCTGGAGAGGGAATGTCACCATCTTCTTCTTCACCTCTTCCCCCTGGCACCACATCCCCAGGCAGATATTCCAGACATCATTCCCAGGACCATTCCATCACAGCCTGAACTGACACCCCTCAACTTCCTGTCACCTCAGGGCAGAGCCAGGTGACAGATTCTGTCTTTCCAAGGTGAGGCAGAGCAGCTCCCAAAAGCTGCTTTGGACAGTGGGGATGCTCGGAGAAAATCCCTGTGGAAAGGCGTTAGGAACTGCAGGATGGACCAGGAAGGGAGGTGGTCTCCTTGCAGCTCTGAGCCGGCTTCCTCATCTCTGAAGGGATTCATGAACACAGGAGCTGTCTCTCTGTTGTTCTCGCTGTATTTTCCCTCCCGTGTGATGGTTGTTCATCCCTCCCCACAGTGAAGCTGCGCTCAGCTCTCCCAGGCTCCAAAACCCACGGGCACTCACATTTCTTTTCCCTGCAAAGCTAAATAAAATCCGGCTGATTCTCTGGCTTGGTGTGGATGCCTGGTAATGAGCTGCAGGACACCAGGTCACAATCATCAATCACCCAGAGTAGAGGTGATGTTTGGAACACCCTGGTGTGTTTAGAACACCCAGGAACACTCAGAGCCAGAGGGACAGGCTGGCACATCCAGAGCCAGCTCCATGCAGGAACAGCAGCTCGGAGCCCAACCTCTCATTGCCCAGAGGAGCAATGACTGAAATTTGCTTATTTTAATTACACTTTTGGGTTCTCGTTTTTAGAGTAGTTCTGTGTTTTGTCCAGAAATTGAAATTCGTGGTGGGGCATCTGGCAACCTTTGTCCTTCTGAGGCCTCTCCCTCCCACCACTTTGAGGTTCTCAGTCTGAAATCAGCAACTTTTGGGGAAGAAAATCTGTGTTTGTTGCTCTCTCCCAGTACAGACAGGTGACCTGCTGTATGACTGCATCCACAGAGAGGAATTTGCCATCTGAAATAAAATATCTCCAAGGAAATAAAAAGAAAATAATCAATATTTTACTGATTACCATCAAAAATAATGAACATAATTTGGTAGGATTGTATTAATCAAAACCAAATGGGTTTGGGACAGAAATATTTCTGGGGCTGGTTCTTCCCTTCTTCCCGTTCCCTCTGTGCTGACGTTGGCTCTGTCCCTGTGCTGGGTGACCTGGACACTTCATGGAAGTTGTTTTTTCCTGTCTTCCCCCCCGATTAATCACAGCTCGAGGTTCTTCAGAACTTTTGGGGCTGTTTGCAAAAAAAAAGGGAACTCCCTGTCCCTCAGTGCTCCCATCCTGTGAGAGCCAACAGGAGACTCCAACCCTGTAGTTGGTGCAAAATGCTGTCCCAAATTCAAAGTAACTCTGATCGAAGTCTCATTAAAGCAGGAGGGACTGGAATGATGAATGAGTTCTCATGGAATATGATTAGAGTGCAGCTGAGAAAGCTCCAGCTTAATGACTCGGGAGAAGATTGTCTCAGGAGCCATTTCCAGGGGAGAAACAAACTAAGGAACAGCATCAAGCTGGAAGTTTGGGGTGAGTTAATCAAAGGATTAATGATCTTCTAAAAGTCAGCAATTTCTTACCACTTGACAAGAAAGATTACAGGTCAGTGCTAAAGAGCTCTCGTCGGAGCCTGGAAATTTCCTGAGACACAGATAATTCCTGAATTTCTTTTTTTTTAACAGATTTTTGATACATGCTAATGGGATAAATAAATTGGAGCCAACTGGTGGAGGCGGGAGGGCCTGGTTTGGCTTCGTTGATAAATGACATTTTATATTTACACCAGCAGATGGAACAGGCTCTGAGCAATCTGAATCTTTGCAGGAGGAAAAGGCACTGATTTTTCAGCAGCAGAAAAAGTCCCCAGGGATGGACTGATGGGGGAACATCACCTGCTCTGGTCGTTATTGTTGTTTTCCAAGGGGAAGATCAAAGACAGACCCTGAGAAGGGCCAGTGCATCCCAGTGAGGGATGGCCTTGCACCCTGGTGGCACTGCAGGAAGGGAATCCAAGCTCCTGAGCCTTCCCCAGGCTCGCCAAGTGCCAAGGAAAGCGCTGCTGGGATGGATCCCCTGCGGCTGTGGATCAGTGCTGACCTCACAGAACCGCCCTCGTTACAGAGACAGCAGGGCTGGTGTGCTGGAATTTTTATCCTGGAAACATAATCCAGTGTAAAGCACACAAAGTCCCCTCCCAAATTAACCTCATCTCCTGTAAATAGGAACGGAGATATCCTGGTTTTCCCTGCGGTCTCTGTGCCCTCGTGGTGCTGAGTTCCTTCCTGCCCACCACTGCTCTGGGTGCTGCCGTTCTCCTCCTCGTCCCCACCACCTCCATCAGAAGGAAAAGGGCAGATGAAGCTCCTGAATCCTCTTGGCTGGTTTTCCTGCCCCTACAGCTTGTCATCCCAGAAACCCAGGATGTTCACAGCAATCCTTGTCCAGGGAGGCAGGGATGAGCTGGGAGTGGGAGTCAGGTTTAAAATGAGCAGGGAAAGGTACAGTTTTATACTCAAAAGAGTTTCTATCCTTTATGGCAGGAAAAGGGATGGACTCTGGCAGACCCCAGTCAGAAATCCCTGGTGCTTTACCCTGCTTTACACCACTCCAGGGGATTATCCAACAGTTCCATCCATCCATCCCCAGAGGGCATGAGGCACCTCCTCAAGCTCCCAGGCTAAAGCTGCCTGGATTTGTTGGTTGTCTGACACCTTCTTGCAAGGCAGACACAAACCACTTCATTGATTTGAGGGAGTCCCAGCCTTTCAGCTTCTTTTTGCTTGTGGTAATAACAAAATACACAATTTTGATCATTAACTGGCTTGGAATCTGCAGGAACAACATCAAATCTTGGTCAAAGGTAAACTTTGCTACTTGCAATCACCCCGAATATTCCGTGTGCTGCTCCTGCCCAGTCCTTTAAACCTTAGGAAGTGGAGTTTGAGCGAGTTCCCTGAACTTCTCTGAGCTCACGTTCCCTTTTGCCACACATCCCCTCTGCTCTTCCCCAATTTCACAAGACAAGAAGGAAATATTTGCAGCTGTGGATGAACCAAGGCTGATATTTAGAAGCCGAAACCACCCAACTCTGTACCCAGCTGCTGAGGTGGGGTGATAGGGGGAGGGAAAGGACACACCGGGATGCACAATTTCCCTGGAAAATAACTGCACTTTTCTAACAGCACAGCAGCTTGGTGGGCAAACCCCGAGGAAAGCTGTGTGCTTTGCGAAGCGTGGTTTCCAAATTGCTCTATTTTGAAATGGCAGGGAGTTGTAAACCCAAATACAGGAAACTGGTTGTGTCTGGCAGCAGCTGATACAGCACCAGAGCCAGGCCAAGTGAGCTGCTTCCTCTGCACTTAAATATTCACAAATAAAGCGTTAATTAGTGCCCAATCTGATAAAATCCAGCAAAGTGGTAAAAATCTGCTTTATTTTAAACCTATGAGCTTTTCACTGGGTTTCAGAGAGACAAGCAACGCATTCGACGTGTTTTAATAAACAAGGGGCTTCGTGGAAATATTTGTGTGCTTTGTAGTATAAACTGTCATCAGCTTGAGCACCTGGGGTGGAATTTACACTCCAAGGTATTGATTTGTTTTACAAAGAAATAACTCGGTATTTCCCTGTTTGTTGTTTATTAACACACACCCGTGCTCCAGGATAAATCTAGCTTGACTTTATTACAAATTACACCCCTGTTGATCCAACTACAGAACTCTGTTATCATGGTGATATGAGCAAACATCCCGCAGGGATTATGGATAAATCCCCAAATTCAGCTGACTGAGATTTTCCCCTTAATTCTGGGAGCTGGAGACCAAGGATGCTGAACAGGACGCAAAAATGGGTTTAATTTTTGGATACCAAGATTGCAGGAAGACTCTGGATACCGGGTGGCAGGGGAGGGAAGGAAGGTGGAAAGGCAGGGAATACATCCATGGATTTGATAAACTCTGCTCTGCCTGTGAGTCTTGTGCAATTCTGAAGGTGAAGGTGAGAGAGAAAAGTAAATTCTGTTGACTGCTCTGATGCGGCGACACAATACCAAGTTTTTTGCCATTATATCTGAGATTATTTTATTATTCTACTGCAAATTGTCTGGAAAAAAAGCTAGAAAGTTACATCATAATAGCTAGAGAAACTGATTTCTGACTTCCTAAACAGGCTCGCGTGATTGTTCTCCTCATTTCCTGTCCCAGCTTCCCACTCTCTGTTCTTACACACTGTCATTTCCTTTTTTTTTCTTTTTTTGTTGTTGTTTGTTTGTTTGGGTTGGGGTTTTTTTTTTGTGATCATCACTCTATTGACCAACTCCGGAAAGAATTCATGACTGACAGCCTTGTGCTCTGGGGGATTTTGAGATGCCAAAATGTTGGTGTGGAGTTTGTACCATTGACTATTTCTGATATTGCAGTGAATGTGCAGTTCCAATCCTGGGGAAGAGGAGCGTGCCCAGAGGGGTTACAGGAGACTGGGAAATTCAGTGTCTCTTAAAGCTTTCAAAGCCCACCCAATCCTCCTAAGAGGAAAACTCTTTTTGTGCCAAAACACAGAAATAAGCTCATTCTAAGGGTCTTCATTCAGCTGTGATTGGGCTAAAAAAGATAATGACAGGATACCTGGGAGCTGGGGACGAGGAGGAATCACCTTCCTGGGAGCAACCTGGAATATAAAGGAGTTAAATCTTGGAGAGAAGGGCAGTTGGGCACGTGAGGATGGAGTGGTGCAGGTACAGATTCCAGTGCCGCTTCCATGGACACTCCCCAGGCTCCGGTGCACCTTCCAGGCGACTTTAGGGATAATTACAGAACACCATGAATCCTGCAGCAGGGAATGAAGCGTCTCCGTAAGCGCTGTGCCCACAACCCTGCCGGGACACAGGGCCACTGCTGGCACATCGCCCTGCCCCTTCCAGGCGGGAATGGCAGCACAGCCTCTTCCCACGCAGCCCACACCCAGCACGTGTTTGCCCCACACTTGAGGGACATGCAAAGCAACACGGGCCAGCTCAAA